>JANHGN010026643.1:69297-86382 GCA_024605025.1 Megaceryle maxima | reverse complement strand
ATAGCAACTGAGAAATGATAGCAAAAGGAAGCAGACAAACCAGGCTAGTCTGGACCATGAAGTTTGTCATAGAGACACATCAATTCATTTGCCCATCTTTACAAGCTACATTTCACAGAATCCCAGAATGATAGTGGTTGGAAGGGACCTCTGGAGATCATCTAGTTCAATCCCCTTGCCAAAGCAGGATCACCTAGAGCAGGTTGAATGGGAACATGTCCAGGAAGGTTTTTAATATCTCCAGAGAAGGAGACTCCACAACCATTTTGGGCAGCCTGTTCCGGTGCTCTGTCACCCTCCAGTAAAGAAGTTTTTCCTCATGTCCAGTAGGAGCTTCCTGTGTTCCTGTATGTGCCTGTTGCCCCTTGTCCTGTTGCTGGGCACCACTGAAAAGAGTCTGACCCCATCCTCTGGACACCCACCCTTTAAATATTTATAAGCATTGATAAAATCCCCTCTCAGTGTTCTCCAAGCTAAACAGACTTACATTATTATTACTTTTTTTTTTTTTTTAGAATGACGTGGGGATTTGCCATTTCTCTTGCTCATTGCACTGGATACGTGACTAAAAGGATAATGTATTTACAAAGATGGGATTGTTCAGCATATTCAAAGCTAAATTTTGGTTGTGGGGAAAAATAGTATATTAAATATAGCTGATAAGCACACTACCCTCTGGAATCAACAGTCTTAGCCTGCAAGCTCTTTAGTGTTGGCACCTGACCTAATTCTGATTTCTGAAATCAATAACCAAGATTTAGTGGGAACAGGAGTAATTGCTGGATCTGTTTAAAGGAACCCAACCAACCAGTAGCTCTGTAGGCCTATTGTGAAATTTTCTGAAATGACAAGGCTAAGGTATATTCAGGTATCAGCTGTGCAGCTCATCCTGTAAACTGGAGTCTTTGGATGCCAAAATTATAGGTAACCAAGCTCATTTATTTAATAAAATTATGCCAGTAAAAATAGTTGTAATGGTTACTGCTGTATACGTGTTGTCTCTAGAATGTGACTTTCATGTTAGCCTAGATGAATTAATTTATTCTTTAGACAAAACATCATCTAAAATGCCAAGTGGCTTGCTATGATAGTGACCACTTCTATTACCAGAGCTGACTGTACATTTTTCTCTGTTAATTGTTTCTCTTGTAAATTGTTTGTTTCTCTTCTGAAGGCCTCAAGTACTTTCCAGCTTGGATTGGTTTGTCTGACCTTGTTCTACTTTTGTGGCAGCTGAGTGAGTAAATTCAATTTTTTAAAAATAGTTTGAATAGTGATTATTTTCCACTTACAAAATAATTGAGAACAGCTGATTCCTTTTCTTGACATTTAGTCATGCATAAGTGTATCTTATGAAAGACTTTTTTGGTCAGCTTCCAGTGTTTCATCATTCCCGTGCTGACAAGTGTTAGCTGTCTCGCACAGGTATATACCTTTTACTATGGGTTTCTGCCTCTCTTGTGATCACCAATTCCACTCTTGGGAGTAATTTATCTTTATTTGGACATTAATTTGGCAGGTGTCTGCTTTTTCACACATGTAGATAGACATGCAGACAGACAGATATGTATATATGTTTAACATATATATAATCTATATTTAACTACTTCAAGAAATGTTTTATTTAAAACAAGGCCCCATGAAGGTCAAAAAAATCTTCTGTGAACTTTCTTGTACCTTTTCACTGTCTTTCAGGTATGGTTGCAATGCAGGTGATGATACTGCTGTGCTGAATGATCACCTCTTGCTAATATTTAAATTAAGGGCATTTTCAGAATAAAATGCTAAAACCTCTTCCTTCATCTGCTTTTCTGGTGCCAAATTCCTAGCAATTGGATGTTTTCAAATATAAACTCATTATAAAATAATTAAGCTATTGTAACTGCAGACAGGATAAAGGGAAAAAGTGGAAAGGACTATTAATGTTAAATATAGCATCTCAATTGCCTGGGAGGTTCTTGGACCACCATAAAAGAGAACTTTCTAAGAATGTGCGTGAGATGCTGGAAAAGGCAGCTACAAAGTTGTGCATTGCAGGCTCAGCATTGTTTTAAAGCAAACACACAGATTTGTATGGAAATTCACAATTACAGAGTCTAAAGCTGCTCCTGCAGCACAAAATAAAAACCTGAAAAAACAAATCTCTTCCAAACTGAAGTGGGCTCATGTGCCAAGAGTCAGTGATTTCTATTTCAGATAAAATGGTAGAAAGAATCTGAGTTTGTTTTTCAAGATCATTGCATTGTCACTAGATGGCACATTGGTCTAAAGTTTTAGAAGCATTGCTGTGGTGTTGCTCACAGTTATAGCAACTGCATGGGCAACCAGCAGGTTGTAGATGGGAAATAACTAGCAGTTATTTATGTAGTTGCTCTGTGTGCATGTGTGTGTGTATGTGTGTACCAGTGTGTACAAGTCCCAGTATGGTATTTAGGAATGCAGTTGTGTGGATGCTTTTTCTAAGACTGTGACTGTGCATAATACAGTTACATTAGATACAGACGCTAGATGCTTAGGCGCTGGTATCCAAGATAGGGATGGAGGGAGAAAAAAATCAAGATATCTCACTGACTACCATCTGTACTACTGGTTTGTTTCATGCTTGAAGCAGGTGAAGGGCAAATCAGACTGTACACATCAGTGCCACCTTGAATCAGCTTTCATTGACTAGGACTTCATACTTTAAAAAACACGCAAACTATATACGCTATATATCTATATACAAATATATATAGGAACTATACTTGTAAATTACTAAAATAAGTGGCCTATGGAGGATAAATAACAAGGATTTTTATATTAGTTTGCAGGTAGAGAGGTGTATGCTCCCTCCAGTATCTCAATAATGTGCTTACAGATGTTATTTTAGATGTCCGTTCCTGAAATTTGAGAAAAGGGCAATGAATCAGAGCCCAGCACAGTGTACTGTGTGTTGTCTTTATTTTAAGCCAGGAATAAGTGCCTCATATTCTTAACTACTGACCTATTGCCCCATACCCTGTGTCATGTGTTCCCCTCCCTCCACCTCCCTGCCTCATTCTTTATGAAGAAACCACTTGCCAACTTTTAGAAGCTCAAATCACTCCCAGTCCAGCAAGAAGGGAAGCCTTAGAAAAGAGCAGGTGATCGGGTTTCATGTTTTCTATGCCATCTTCTACCACTGGAATGGGTAACTAGGACATGAATTTCTGCAGGGCACTGACTAGCCTTGAGAATACAGGGAGCTTTTGTTATCAGAAGTAATTTCAGCTTCTGGATCCTCAAAAGAAGGCAGAGGGCTAATAAATAGTAAAAGCATGGGAACAAGGTCTATCTGTTAAGAAGGTGTTGCATTACTTTTATTTATTGCATAAGTATTCAGTTGAACCTAACTCTTTTCTACTCACTGGAAAAAGCCAGGCAGGTTTTGGAAGCTTACTGAAGTATAGTGATAATTTCCAGTCTTAGTAAGGCTGTTCTGTAATGAAGCAGAAAAGCCACAGGAGAATCAGCACATCAGGTTCATTTTGATTCTACTGTGCAGTAAAACTGATCCTGAACTCAGATGAATTAAGTGGCTTTTTATTCCCCATTCCCATTATTTTTTTTTTCCTTTATGTGTTATGCATTGTTATGCATGGAGTATTTTTGTCCTGAGATGTGGGACTGGCCATTTATAATAGCATAGAGTAAATGGAAATTCAGATCAGTTAAAATCCAGGGAAAAGGCTATTAATTCAACAACTTTTTTTTTTTTTTTTCTTTCATGTTATGGAAATTGATTTTGATAAAAGACCTTTACAATTGGTTCAATTTGAAAATTAGTGGCTCATCTTTGTAATTGGATTCATTCTTCTCTTAGAGAACCTAATTCTGAAATATGATTAGATTTGACCAAGTCTGGGTAAGTCTTGAATTTTTAACCTTCTGGAGTGAGCTAACTGTTCTACTATGAATTTTCATTAGGAACTGAAAAACTGTCCCAGTTATTGAAGTAAAGAAAAGCTGTAGGAACAGCCACCATTGGTACTGTCTTTTTACCAGTGATTTTTTATGATGGGCTGTATCTTGCTGAGGGTGATCCTCTCAGTTGATATACTCAGAAGAAAAGTCAAAGAAGATAGATGTGAGTACATGATGCGGGTTGGGGTAAACTCTGTGGTGTGTGTCAATATTCCTTTTTTGGATCAGGGGAGAGTTTATCCTTTGTCCTGTGGAACAGAAACCAAAGATGATTCTTGCTTGTCATCTGTACCTGAGTGTGGGAAGGGGTTAAGATTTCTTGGTTTGTGTTTCACAGGCTGCTTCTACAGGGGATGAAAAATGTGTATGTCTTGGATAAGTGAGACTTCTTGTTCTATTTGGAGGAGCAAAGCCAGCATCCAGAAAAAAAATAATAAACTATTCATGAATAAAGTACTAGGGACCCTGACAACATGGAAATAATCTGTCTTTTTAGGACTGTTCATCGACTTTTCCTTGCAGTCCTCAAACTCTCACTGAGGTCAGCAGAAGATTTGGACAAGGACTCCAGGGTAAAGTCTAAGATCTCTTCTAAGAGACATTCATAACTTCCCTTTTCAGGAATCTAAGAAATTACATGCTTACTGTTTTGCTCTGATTACTCGTAGATGATAGGTGATTTTACTCAGATCCACACATAATCAAAATCTACAACTTCACTGGTAGACTAAAATCAGAAAAAGATAAAGAGAACACCCAGTCACATGATAAGCATAGTGAAGAAAAGACTCAGTGCCAGAACAGAAAGTAGTATGGTTGAATATGCACCAAAGGTTAAAGGACTTGTTTCTTTTTGTAACTTCTGTAGGCAACTTAAAATATTAAAAACTTAAACCTTTCTCATAGATGATAAATAATGTCAGCCCAAATCCTTTCCAAAACTATTATTTGGGAATTAGCTATCAAATATATCAAATATCAATAGTTTCACTCCAGTACCTTTCATTACTGCAAAGTTAATGAAAAAATTATTGATCGGCAGTTCAAGCCATACAAATTAACTTTGTGCAATAGTAGCATACAGAATTTAACTACTTGTGGGGAAGCACTTTGCTATTATAGACCCTGTTTTAGATAACACAACCACAGCAATATCTTTCATACTGTGTCATACTACAACACAGACTTTGTTGACAACGTGCCTTATTTAATTTGTAGCCCATGGAATGATGTTACCAGTATGGACCACACCTATTCCACAACCTTTGTGCTTGTGGAAATAGTTCTGAAACTTTAACCCAAATACCTCCAAGAAGGTTGAAAGTGGAAAGCAAAAGACTGCTTATTCTGAATGCCAAACTTACTCTGTGTGACACCTTTTCTCATGCTCTTTTGCAGGGGGAGAATGGACTTTGGCAACACCATGGGAGTTATAAAATGAAGAACTTTATTACCAGTACATCCCTTGGTTATATAGAGCGAGCTTCACTGACCACGCACACCAACAACAGCGCTGATTGGTTACATGCGACAGCCCACACGCTGTTCACGCGCCTAAATCTACTACGTGATTGGCTGCCATCCAACTTGCCCAGTACCCCCCACGTCCTGTTTTTCTCTACTTTGCTCTGCTTTATCTTCTTGCTTCATTGCCTTTTCTCCACCGTTCTTCCCTTGTGCTTTTTCCATGGTTCAAGGACAGTTCCTGACAACAGTGTCCATTTTCTTCCAACCAAGATCCCACACTCTTCAGTATAACTCACACAAGCACTATGTTACTTAGACAGTAGCTTGTAGCAAGGTGCTACTGGAACTAATTTCTAAGCAATAGCTCAGCTTAGTAACTTTTCTATCATGCCAGCCTGCACGTGTTTAGTTTATTATGTGCATTCCTTCACGGTGGCATTCATATAAATTAGAAGCTTGGAACCAAACTTACATTTCTTAGATTTTGAAGATAATTTTCTAAAATCTTAGTATCAGTCACATCACCCAAATTATTGGCAGCTTTCCTTTAGTACCTAAGAAAATTACCTTATGTGTTTTGTGCCCACAAAAATGAACTCAAATACTGAGGTTTAGAGAAGGAAGAAAATGAAATAGTGTGTCAAAGGCAGGATTTCAGAAATCTTGCATGTTCTTCAGTTGCATCAGCTTCTTCCTCCCTAGACAACTTCTTGGGGGAACTATAACAGTGAAATCATGTGAAATTTACTTTCCTCCACCCTGTTTTCTTAGAAAGAAACATGGCAGTTTCAACACGCTTATCCTATTTAAACTGTCAGATAAACAATAACAGCTTTGCATCCTAGGTTTCTGTCTGTCTTTCAGGAATGCTCAGTGTCTGAACTGTCATCCACAGAAAAAAGAAAACACTTCAGCATGGGTTCACCAGCAGGCCAGCTACTTGTCAGTGTAAGAAAAAAGTCCTTATAGGAGAAGTCCAGTTCCAGTTTAACAATATAGCATACTTATCAGTTGATCCTCTTTTGAGCAAAACACCTACTTCATAATATGACACGGATTATGTGACATTTTAGGTGACAGTTGATTTAGAAACACAGCTGCTCAGACAAATTTTATCTGCTGATGTTTGGCTACAGCATTAATTCTATCTTTGCTTTGAGCTGTTTATTACCAGTTGGCCATTAATCACAGATAATGACTGATACCCTGAAGGCTAATGCTTGAATGCATTCTTTTAAAATTGAAAAATATTTCTGTGTTCCAGTGTATTCCACTGTCATACAAGATAGAAGCAAACAAATGTTGCATTCCTGTTCTAAGTGTACTGCTGATATATGTCTAATTAACATACTCCAGATGTCAGCGCTATTAAAATCTGTCATTCATCTACATAACTGGTAATTTGTTATAACGAGCAAAATACCTGGTTTTCAGATAGCAAGTATTTTAAAAAACAAAACAGTCACATTTTTGTCCCAGAGCATAATGAATACCAGCAGAAGAATCATACCATCAGTAATATTCATTCCACCAGGGAAAGTTACTGTTACCCTATCTATTTATGGCAAGAAATGCCTGATTTGTGTTTCAGCACTACAGAGCCTGGCATTAACTCTCCCCTTGCTACCTCAAATCTCCCAAGCACAAATTATATCACCACCCATAGAACATTCATGCTTCATAGAAGCAATAATTCATTACTTCTCACCAAATAAATGCAGGCAAAACATCAGCTGAAGGCCTTCTTGCCCCCAGTGACTAGCTTAACTGTAAGCTTTATTAAGATCTGTTGGTATACATTCAGTGCTATTTGCTATTATCAGAGATATGTTACAAGCTCCTAACAAGGCAATTCACATCAGGAGAGTGAGATGGAGGGATTATCACGCTGCCTCATGCAGCACCTATTTACAAACTGTCATGGTGTAGCCCATGTGCAGACTCTGCACTATCTGGGACACAGCAGTGCTCCATCTTCTTTCTCCTGACAGTACTACAACCTTCAAAGCTTCTGGAAGAATCTAGCTGATTATCTCTCAGCTATGAGAATATAAAAATATGATGAAAAGCAGCTTTAAGATCTGTTCTCATGACATAGACTTGAAAAACAAAATTAAATTAATACAGTATGTCAAAACTTGTCACAGGCTCAATGAGGGGTAAACAAGCAACTTCAAAGATAAGCAAGCAGAATATCTTTAAATAGCTGAAAGGTAGATGAAGTAAACAGCTGCTGATTAAATATGTAGGTCATTATTAAAAGAAGGTTCTTGAATTAGTCATCCCCTTTCTGTCTGTGGGATATTGCAGTTGCAGTGCCATGCTAAACATGAAGTCAGTGCAACTGAGTATCAACTGTGATTTGAAGCCCTTTCAACAGCATGAGATACATATGGAACAACCTGTACTGATTCTGCCCTTACAGTAGTTTTATAGCGGTGCAACTCTATTGAATTTTTAACTTACTTTGGCTCTGAACTACAAATACAAATTAGAGTTCTCCTTCATGCCAAAATATCATGCTCCAGTGAGGCTTTTCCTGCATATAGTTGACTGGGGTGTAGGAGGGAGCCATGCCCTTATCTTAACTAAAGTGAATATGATTATGATTGTACTTCACAGAACTGTAGACAAAATAATGTTCACCAAATCAGAAGAGAATTCAAATTATTTACTGCAAAGACAGTAATAAATATTTACAATATTATGTAGGTTAGTGTTCTTCTATTTAAAATATATAATCTTTCACAGAATGCATCTGTTCACCCCCATCAAAATAAGATGACCAAAGACCTGGGAGCTGCTCAAGTTACTTCTCTACAGAATCTATCTGTAAAGTTTTATGAGGTTATTTTCCTCCTCAAAGTAAATTCACACAGGAACAGGCTGGATTCCATTTAAAGTGTGCCAGTAATGCAGCAATGATGTTTTAGGCTCTGTCCTGAGGCTTTTTCCTCAAGCCTCAAGTACATGCCAGTCTCTTCTAGGCTCTCTATGTGTTCAGCTTGCAACAAGATTGTCATGAAGTTTCAAGTGACAGCCTCAAGTACAGATTATTCCCGCTCCAGTCTGTTATCCCTACAGCTCCTTGATTCTGTGTCTTCTGACCATTCTGTCCATTTACCAGGTGGAAAATGTATGGCATTTTAGAAAGCCTTTTTCAACATTAAAGTTCCTGTTTTTCCTACCCAGGACCAACAGAGACGTGCTGGTTCCTGATGACCAGTTAACACCTGTTATAGGAAGCTAAAGATGTGTTCCCATGCAGATAATTGCACAGAGAGGGACATTTGTACTTTGGTGAACAGATGAAGTGAATAGGCCAAGCACCATACTTTTGGCTTCAGTAACAGAACAATTAATCATCATAATGCAATCTCACTAAGCTGGGCATTTGTAAATTTTGGTAGCAGTGCCAAATGAACACTCATGAAAGACAAAAGACAGTAACCAGCAGTCCAGTAAAGCCTCCTATCTGAGTAATTTGAAATTGTGTTTGACAGTGCTCCCAGCATCTCATCTTTGACAACTCCCAACTGGCCTATGATGCACTAAGGTTGCTATATTTATAAAATAGTACTGCATTTAGTGGTTGTATTGTGCTTTTTCCAGTTTCTTTTTGTGAGGGAATTGATCACTTTGGAGTGGGCAATGCTGAAAACCCAGTGTTGGGAAAGATGCAGAGCAATTAAGCCACATGAACCTGGTCTAATACAAATTTTCCCTTTCTACCAAATTCTGTACTGATTACCAGGAAATCTTTCTCTCTTTGTACCAAAGATACCTTCCCATCCATTTTTGAATTACAAGGTGAATCTTGTTTAGTGAATGAAGTACATTTTACTCGTCAGTATTTTTCTAAGTTACCACGTTCAAGGACATTCTCAGTGCTTTAAATGAAGAAAGAGAAAGGCACTGATCTGCAAGAAGGTTTTATTAAAATGTGCACAGACATACACAAAAGCTCAAGCAATTTACATGAACCAATTAAATGGCACCCCACGCCCCTAATGAGCAAGCACAGAGATATTAACTGATATTTTATTTGCTAAATGAATCGACCTTTACCAACACAATCTATAAAACTAATTTGGCATACTGTAACCCTTGCAGATTGGAAGTCACTCACACCAGGAGTCTAAAAAAATAAGCACAACAGGCATTTCAATACCCTGTAACATATCATTAAAACATGTCCCAGGGTATTCCACAATCCATAGAACAGTACAAGCATTATCAATCAATGACTCATTATAACCACCACATGTGACATAGATGTTACCTTGTAAAGCAGCTTAATTTTCCTTGACCCTATAGATCCATATTGCATGGGAGAGGATACAGTGAATTGGTGAGACTCCTTCAAGAACAGTGAACTTTAGCATGCAAAATACTTCTCTTTAGTTTTGTGGACATGGTATACTGTTGTGAACATGCACTTGTATGCAATGTTTAGAATATTTGCAATTTGTAATTTTGAATCAAATGCCACTTTTCCTTCAGCCTCTCAAACAGGTATTCCAGAAACAAATGCTGAAAGAGTACTTGAATTTCTTTGTAGACATATGGTTTGTACACAGCATTTGCCATCAGCTGGCAAAGACAAGACAGAAAGTCCCAAAACAAAGGTGGTCAAAAACATCCTCATGATTGCTTCATCACTGGCAAAGACACAGAATACAAATGCTGAATATACTGTGATCTTGTGCTGCAACTTGCTAGTACTTTGCAGTGATGTGCATGTGGTTTCTCAAATCCACAACACAGTACTTCTCTTGGCTATCATGCCTCTTGGCTTTTCTCTGAGTTCTTATGCTACAGTTGGAAATCTCCTTTATTTGTAAACTATATTTAATTTCAGGTACATTCTTAAAATAAGTTACCAGATGGAAACAGCAGTATAACCCTTCATCACTAGCAACAAAACAGTTGTTTGTCAATGGTTTGTTAGCCATGCAACTATAGTGGTCTGAGGAAACTGTATCTCATAGCAATGGAAGCCTACTTCCATAAGACTATGGCCTTCTTTATTTGTGTGCTGTGGTGCCAAAGGTTTTCTTCAGACCCTGTGGCTTTATCTTTGCTATGAAATACATCTCAGTTAAGACATGATATTGGTTAAAGTATCATTAATCCTTCACACTGCTTATCTCCTGACACCATTATGGTCTGTGTCAGCTAGCACTCTGTGAGAGGATGTCCAGGAACAGTCCAGGGACAAGCACGTGCCAGAGACTGCTTCCAATATTTTGCATGAACAGCATTGCTCCAGGCTTACTTCCTTTGGCCCTTTACTGTCTTTCAGCACTGCCCAGCAAGCTTTGTACGCTCAAATGCTCCTATGTGCCCTTGTATCACATGCAGAGAGGCAAGAGACACATTTTTGTCTCATCCTACAAAAACACCTCTCTCAGGTATGGTGGCACAGCCTCTAAAAACTGAAAATCAAACTCTGTGTAGAAGTCAGAGGAGAACACGGGTGAGGTACTAGTCATTGGGGATGTAGTCCATGCCACTTGGCTTCAAGGACAGCGAACCTTTGAGTATAGCAGATAGCTTACACATCTGCTGTCTTGCAAGAAGAAGCTACTTTTAGCTAAGTTGTGTCTTAAAATGAGCATGATTCCACTATGCTGAAGTTTTTCAGTGAACAGACAGGTTGACAGGACAGGGAGTACATATATTTTTCAGCTCTGTTTTGCAAAGCACTTTAACAACCTGTGTGTCCATTTTGTCTCTATTCTGTAATATTAAAGAATCCCCTTTTATCTGTCTGAATGATTACTCCCACAAACTGGAAGTTTAAGACCCTGCTTAAGCAGAGTATCACCAAAGACGTGGTTCTGGCCAGGAAACTACACTCAGTGTATAAAGCCAAACAAGCTCTACACAAATGACAGTGGACTTCTGCATTAGTTTGTTCAAGAAAGAGCATCCATGCCCTTTTCTTGAAAAGCACTGTCCTGGGTTTGGCTGGGAGGGAGATTATTTTCTTCAGAGCTGCCTGTTTGGTGTTGAGTTTTAGATGACTGACCAAAACAATGGTTTAGCTATTGCTGAGCAGTGTTTACACAGTGTCAAGGCCTTCTCTTTTTCTTACTCTCCCATCCCAGTGAGTAAGCTGGGATGAACAAGAGTTTGGGATGGGACACAACCCTGGGACAGCTGGCCCCCAGTTGACCAAAGGGATGTTCCAGATCATATAAGATCATGCTGAGCAACAAAATGGGGGAGTTCTTCCAAAATAACTACTTCTTGGTCACTAGGATTGGTCTGCTGGTGGTGAGTGATTGCTTTTGTATCACATTATTTTTTCTACTTTTTTCCCCCCTTTGCTAATTAAACTGTCCTTATCTTGACTCTGCAAGGTTTTCTTCCTCACTTTTGCTCTCTGATTGTCTCCCTCACACCACTGGGGGAAGTAAGCGACTGAGTAGGGGTTTACTTGCTAGCTGGGGTCAACCCACCACAGACATCATTCTCTGTCTGTCTGTCTGTACATCTCTTAGATATAGTTTAGTTTTGAATCCTAACGCCATTTAGATAATACCCCCAAGCACAGAGTGAAAAAAGGTGAACATGGCTTGGGTACATTTGACAGAACAGTGATTTGCCTCCTCTGAGTTTTCAGACCACACACCTGAGTATGCAGATACTTGTCCCTAAAGCTTGTGGCTCCACTTTGTATCTGAGTTTAGGAATGCCTACTGGGAAAAGAAAATCTCATCACTGTTAGTGAAAAGAATGCAAGTATAACAAGGTCATTTAGAGGGAGCGATAGTAAATTTTTCACTTACAGTCTGGAAGAATTGTAAACTCTACAGAGACTCTTCAACCTCTGCAGAGTCTTACTGAGCATCATAGCTGCAACAATACTGGTGAATGGAATTTTTATAAGATATCCTGTGGCTGTTTTCTAGGTTGGACAGGCATTACACTTTGAAAAATTACCCATATCTCAATGAAGGACATCCAGAGCTATTCTATCCTTACCATTATTGGCTTGTGGAATTGAAAATGATGAATTGCTCAAATTTGCTTCCATTCATTCTTAACCATACTTAATGGTGCTTTTAATCAAAGAGACTTGTTATAAAAACTATGCAAATTCAAGACAGAAAAAAATCTTTAAAAGAGTAGGAAAATTATTTATTAAAGACAATCCTGGACACAGTGCCAAAAGCTCTTAAACTAATCAATATCATTTTGGGGGAAGCAACTGGGGATATAATTTTGTCATCTATACAAATTTTGGGAAGGCTGACATTTGATAACAGTAAAAAACCATGAAATTATGTAAGTACTGGAACTTTCCAGGTCTCCAGTCTAAAGTCAGTAAAGTTACTCTGACTTACACTTCAAAAATTACATTAGAATTTGACCTAATTTTATAGGAAATGTATGCAGAGAAAATATTTAATTTTCAAAGTTACCAGATACTTGAAACTGTAGAGTTAAATCATGTTCCTCAGACTGAGGGACTCTTGTTCACTGTACAGCCAACCAAAATCTTATAAAAGGGCCTCTATCTCCATGTGGGAAGCATTAAATATCACCAAAACACAACAAGATTTCAAAAAGTAATATATTTGACTTCCTTTTATTTCTTGTTTGGTTTTTCAAAACTACATGGCTTGTACAGAGACTAAACTAAAAGAAATAATTTTAAAAGTGACAACTTAAGAGTAAAATAATTCAGCACTTTATTCCCAGGTTTCCAGATAAGAGTGAATAATAGTGAGTTTCCAAGCTACTGACTTTTATAATGCCAGTAATATTTCCCAGTGATGGAATATGCCATGAATAAATGTTTTTCTTTACATGGCTCTGTACAAACAGGTAAAAACATGAAGAAAAAGTGAGAATGACAACATAACTGTGTACCGGTCCACAAAAAGCACTATGAATAGTGCCAAACTAAACAAAACCAGACTTTGATTTAGCTTTTATTTTCACCACAGATGAGATTCACAGGGAGAGCTTTGAAGGAATGTAACCAGGTAGTCTTGCCTATTGTCTGGGAACAGCATCTACAGACTGGCTGAGGGTGCTCTCAATCCCACTGTCTGTGTCACCAATAAAGATGCTGAACTGCACCAGTCCCACACCAACCCCTGAGGAACACCCCTCATCACTGGTGTCCACTCAGACATCAAGCCACTGATCACAGCTCTGAGTGCAACCATCCAGTCAATTCCTTATCCACCAACTGGACCACCCATGGTTTCATGGTGCCCTGGTAGTGCTGGGGGAACAGTTGGACTCCACGGTCTTGAAGATCTCTTCCAACCCAAACAATTCCATGGTTCCAAGGAAAATTCTGCTGAGCTCGAACAGCCGGTGGCAGCAGGAGATCTGCAAACAGGGTGAGCATCTCTGTGGCACCCTCAAGCCCACTGTCCAGACACCACCTGCCCTGTCCCCTGCTCCGATGGCCACTTACTTCCCCAACCAGACAGTGGGGCAGGCTGAGGGACAAGCAGGGTCAGCTGCAGCCCTAGCCAATGGGCACCTCCCTGGGGATAGACTGAGGGCAGGATGGACCATCAGCCCATGGGTGGGGGCCAGGATCAAGTGTGATGAAGGTATTCAGGGTCAGACACAGGCTCAGGATGGTGACAGGGTTAGGCTGAGGTCAGGCCAGGAAATCAATCCATGGATTGATGTCCAGGGAGACAAACCTCCTGGAAGGTACATGTTCTCAGGACTCTGACAACTATGTTTGAAGACCTCTTTAAACAAATAATATTGCGGCATGGTAGAATGTTTTCAGCTGCTTGTATGAAGTTTAATGGATGGACTTGTGTTATTGGCAGAGGTCTTTTAGTGGTGGAAATGAGCAGCATGGTGATTCATCCTTCTGCTACTCAAAATGGAAAGTGAGTTCTTTAGTCTGGTGAAGGAGGAGGAACCAGCAGGGAGACAGTGGGGAGTCTACTAACATAGAAATCATCTTTGATATACTGCAGTTCTATGAAGAAATCAGATGCATTAACAGCTTGAGACACATGCAAATGACACATTTCTCTTTATAATATGGTAGAAAACAAACATATTTTAAATAAGAATCTATACCAGTTCATTCTTTAAATAACTTGGTTTTACCAATAAAGCTACAAAAATTTACATAAGCCTTCCTTCTCATTTATATCCATGGTAGGCAAGTTTAAAAAGTGCTATTCAATGAGAATATTATTGTGTACTTCCGTTTCCATTAGAGTAGACAAATACAACTGATTTAAGATTGTAGAATCATAGAATTATTCAGGTTGGAAGAGACCTTTAAGATCATCGTGTCAAAGCACAAACCTAACACTGACAAGTCCACCACAAGTCCATGTCCCTAAGTGTCACATCTACAAATCTTTCATATATCTTCAAGGCTGGTGACTCAACCACTTCCCTGATGATGAAATAATTTGTGCATTTATCACAAGTGTATCTGTCAGAACCAGCCACATATGACTGATGCTGAATGAAACAAATGAGCTGACAAAATGGCAAGAATTTGAAGGAACTGTTGCAACAGTGTCTGGTTCTGTTAAAAAACATTAGTCAATGGAGACTGCAGTTTGGAATTAGACCTCTTTGTTTAGTAATCATGGATTCAAACACTTGGATTATGTTTTGTGGAGAGTTATAGTTTCAGAATATCTCGCCTTTAAAAGATCCGACTTGGCTTCATTTAAATGAGGGCCACTTTTACATCGAGTTTTTGAGATATGGTGTTGACCTTTTAACTTCCTGGCTTCACTCAGACATATAGCCAAAGGCTATATCAGGAATCTGATTCTTACTGAGGCTCTTGATAGTAGGTGGATTTAGCTGCACAGCTATATATCAAAGTGGTAGTTGCTTCATTAGTCTTATCATATATAGATTTTGACTAACCATTTAATCTTAGTCGTTGTTTCTTTTGTTAACTTCAAAGGCATATTGCTGGATGATAGTACTATTGTTAGTGGGTCTGTTCACTGCTTTCTGCACACAAAAAACTTGCTACTGTCTGCTTCTGTCATTTACAATTTGAATGCCTGATGCTTCAAGGAACATTATAAAAGACAAACTGGAATGGTTCTGCCACAATACCATTCTTTATTATCTGTATCTCCTTCCACATTTGTTATTGCTAAAGAAACTTACTGTCTATGGGATCATCTTATTAGCATTCAGCAAATCTTTGTGGATATTTCCTGCCTGAAGTAATGACCTGAGCATTGCTACAACAATTGAAAAAGAAACAGAAAAACAAAAAAGCAGCAGTTTGAAAGAAATTCATGAGAGGCTGGTGAAGTTTGAAATCATGAACAGTTTTGCAAGGCTAAGTGTCAGGACTTGCACTGTATAACTAGGATTATTTTAATTCTGGAGGCAAATAAGTTATCATTCAAAGCATATAGTTTCAGATATGTGCATTGAATTAGCAAGATTAGCCAAAGGGACTCTCTGAGGTATCTGAAAAAGCTATCTGCATATATTATGTTTCTGCTGCAAAAAATTCTTTTACTGCATGAGTCATCAGCCACCGGGAGGTCTTAAGGAGATCTCTGGCAGGTTTTTTCATGAAAGGGTGAGCTGGAGAATTAGAGAAACATAAAACCTAATTAAATGTAGTTGATGCTATACTTAAGTATGTTCCAGCATTCATCTAGACTTTTCTGGATTGAAGATATTGTTATCTCAAAGATACAAAGACATTTTCACCACCATGTAATGCAGAGAGATTTATGCTCATTTTAAATAAGTTAGTCTGTTTCTTGGAAGCAGTTGAAAGTCCTCCATTGTAAGGAACATTTTCTATATCTTACTTCTCCTTGTGATTTATTTTGTCTAAATCTTCTGCAATTTGTTTCCTACTATTCTTGAGACTTAGCCATTAGAACTGGACACATGACTCTGGTGGCATTAGCATGGAAACAGAAAGCAGTAATGTTTAAAACTGTGCAGTCTTGAGTTCAGGGATCATTTCCTTATTGTTCTTGGCCAAAGCTTCATAAAGGGTGTGCTCATATTGGTTTGACCATACAGTGCAGGACATAGTCTTTCTAAGACATAGCATATAGTCCCATAATTGAGTGTACCCTCAATAAATTTGTAGATGACACCAACCTACGTGGGTGTGTCTATCTGCTAGAGTGTAGGGAAGCTTTACAGCGGGACCTAGACAGGTTAGAAACACTGTGGCCAGCAGGAATAGAGAGGTGATCGTCCCACTGTACTTGGCATTGGTGAGGCCACACCTTGAATATTGTGTTCAGTTCTGGGCCCCTCACTATAAGAAGGATATAGAAGTGCTGGAGTGTGTCCAGAAAAGGGCAATGAGGCTCGTGAAGGGCCTAGAGCACAAGTCCTGTGAGGAGCTGCTGAGGGAGCTGGGGTTGTTTAGTCTGGAGGAGGCTGAGGGGAGACCTTATTGTTCTCCACAACTACCTGAAAGGAGGTTGGAGTAAGGAGGGGGACAACCTCTTCTCCCTGGTGACATGTGACAGGACCAGAGGGAATGGATACAAGTTGTGCCAGGGGAGGTTTAGGCTGGATATCAAAGGGTTATCAAACATTGGAATGGTCTTCCCAGGGCAGTGGTGGGGTGTCCATCCCTGGAGGCATTTAAATGGCATGCAGACCTGGTGCTTAGGGACATGGTTTAGTGGTGAGCTTGCAGTGCTGGGTCAAAGG
>JANHGN010026643.1:53873-69197 GCA_024605025.1 Megaceryle maxima | reverse complement strand
TTTTTTTTCTTTTTTTTTTTTTTTTTTTTTTTTTTTTTTTTTTTTTTTTTTTTTCTTTTTTTTTCTTTTTTCTTTTTTTTCTTTTTTTTTTTTAACAAATGCTTAACCATATTTTAGGTATGTTTTGTCTCACCACAGTTTATACAAAAACCAAACCAAAAAAACAAACAAACAAAACCCAAAGCAATTTAAAAAAATTAAAACCTGAAAAATATATATCTTCTATTTTCATATTGAAAGCTCTTTACATGGAAGTTCAAACCTTTAGGTCAATGGCTTTCTTTTTAAATCAAGATTAATTTTCATAGTCAGAACAAAGGATTTGTATGGAACACTTCTGCAGTCACTTAGAACCATTTAGAACCATTCAACTTAAATTTGAAAAAATGAAACAAGTTAACAAAATATGCAGATATAATCAGAAATAGAAGGATTTGTCACTTATAAGGAGGATTATTTTCTCTAAGCAGAATAGCAATTTATTTAGTTTTAGTCTAAAAACCAGAAGGGAACTGGGGAAAGTTTCCATACTCAATTACAGAATTGAAAATATAGAGTAAGTTAAATGACAATATATACTTGAGGCAATTACAGAATTGAAAATATAGAGTAAGTTAAATGACAATATATACTTGAGGCAATCACCAAGTGCAGGAGTCCTGTTAGCCTAAGGAAATCCTCAAGGCCATTCAGCTGGTGCTTGCAGGAACATTATTTTACAGTTACATGAGCCAGGATCTCCCAGTGTCATATCTTGACCCATGGGGTTTGAGGGAGGGTCACACTACCAAGACTGTTTCTGGGAAGGGGAAGATTTGGGATGTTCTGTCTTTTGGCTTTTACTGTGCCAGGAGTGAGTTTGCTACAGTAGGACATTATACAGCATTGTGCAGAGTGGATAGAAAAAGAAAGGAACAATGTGGCATCTGTACATGAGATTGTCAGATAATTTGCTATGTTTTGTTTTCTGCTCACGGCTTTCTTATTTACTGGGTTAAACAATGTATAATACAGAAGTTTCAGTGATGATGACAACATTCATTTACTACTTAAAATTTGGTACCATGTTCTTCTTCTCACTCTCTTCCTACTTTCCATGATTTTTTTCTAATCCCATTACATGGTTACCATAGCAATTGTTCCTGCTCCCTTCAGATTTCCTAGCTGTATTTGAGAGCATTTATTTTACAGAATGCATTCTAGTTCCTTTTAATTCTCTAGAGAGACCTAAACTAAGTTAAAATGATCATTAATTTATCTTCTCATATCTCATACAAATTATATCACAATAATCTCTGAGGTGTATACATGATAGCATGAAAAAATCAATTTGAATGTAGAGACATAGAGCATCCTATAGATGTCACCGTACTCCATGCATTTACTTCAGAGCAACTATGACTTACTGTAAAGTGTGCAATTAGGTTTTTTTAACTGCCAAACTATTACACAAAAGAAGGCAGTGAGAGCTTCATTCTGCTATTCATCAGGATGGCTAGTATGTCTTTCAGAGCAAACTATTTTGCTGACATCAGGATTTCACAGATCTTCATCACAAATGAGGGGATGAGAACTAGGCACCTACTAGTAGTCACATTGTTTGTATCAAAATAGACCAAAAATTATGAATATAGATGATCGTATTTAAGATCATTTCAGTAGTCTTCATCATTGCTTTTATAGACCAAAACTCATGAGAATTTCAGTAGGTTTATTTCTGCACTTGAGGAACACAGAATTGACTCCTTTATTAATAATTTGCATTGTTCCTTTGAGCTCTAATCTAAAATCCTGCAAAAATAGATTGTTCATTAGAGGAGGAAGCAGTATCTTTGGTAAATAGCATCTTTTGATCTTTAATAAGAAATGCAGTTTAGGGGAATGAAATTTTTTTCACATATTTTACTTAAGTTCCATAAGTGTATTTTGGCATAAACAAGAGGACTTCATGCTGACATTTTCAGATTGCTTCCCTGAATCTTTTATCCTTCAAAGTCTTTTTGTTTCAAGATGCACCTACTTTTAAAAGCGTAGGAAGGGTTAAAAAGCAACACTTAAACCCTGAGCTTTACACATCGAGACCACGTTAACATTTTAAGTTATTCCAAGTTGCATTACGGAGGGTTTTATTTTGCTATTAGGAATAACAGTTCTCCATGATTGTTCAACCCAGAGAGGTTTTCTCTAGTGGCTCAGACTGACCACTAGATTTTAAATGCTTTTGAGGAGGCTGAGGGGAGATCTAACTGCTCTCTACAACTACCTGAAAGGAGGTTGGAGTGAGGAGAGGGACAGCCTTTTCTCCCTGGTGACATGTGACAGGACCAGAGGGAATGGATGCAAGCTGTGCCATGGGAGGTTTAGGCTGGATATTAGGAAACATTTATTCACCAAAAGAGTTACCAAACATTGGAATGGTCTGCCCAGGGCAGTGGTGGAGTCACCATCCCTGGAGGCATTTAAATGGCATGTAAACCTGGTGCTTAGGGACATGGTTTAGTGGTGAGCTTGCAGTGCTGGGTCAAAGGTTGAACTAGATGATCTTAAAGGTCTCTTCCAACCAAAGACATTCTGTGATTCTGTGATTCTATGGTAAGTATAACACTCCATATTGTCTTGGTGAATATGGGATGTTTATTTTGTTGCTTATTTTTTCACCACTTATGGACAGTTTACCTAGTAACCTGGTTTGACTTTTGTCAGTAATTTGTCCTTTTAATTACTTTCTAGTCCTCCAATCTCACCTGTAAATCTTATTAGTGACTTTATATCTTCTTTTAGGTTCAGAGTTTATACTTCAGAGTGAGGAATGAAAACCTGGAGAAATTAATTATAGATGTAACTCCTGTGTCCTGCCTTAAATGTGAAGATTTTATACTTGTAACTAAAATTCTGTCAAATATATTTTTGAAAAAAATGTCACAAAGTAATTTATTAAATAATCATTTCCTTTTTTTTTTTTATTAGGGGGATTTATTTGGACCCCAAGTTGTAATGCTATTAAACAACGAAGTTAATGAAAATGTCCATTTTTTGTAGACATTCTGCTTTTCTATAATTACGATGTCATATTTAATTCCTCACTAATAGAGTTCTTTCCAGCCATTCTAGTCTTTTGGCCAAGACTGATGATAGATTGATATGGGAAAACCCTCTAACTTTAGTACGTACTGTTGACTATTTTTTTGGACTACTTATTGATGGAATTTTAAAGTATTTCATTATCATTTAAAAGATACTTATATTTAAGTATAAGTGATTTGGATATGTGTAGTAATAGCAATAACTAAAATATTTGGTGCCCATAAATGATTTGAAACTTTCCTGGATGGACACATCTGAAGAATAATAATGAGAAATTACTTCTTTACTAAGAGATGTTTTCATTATGAAATCTCAAATAAATTCTTGAAACATATATGTGCTTCCAGCAAATGAAATGGGCAATGGGATCTTGCACATCACCAATAAGCAAATGTTTTCCTACTATGCTTGTTGTTTTAAACCACATATATACACAACTGACATAATTGGGGTGGCTCTGTGCTTGAGAAAAGTCTTTTTTTTATAGGATAGTCACCTTATTGCAAATCTGAGCAAAAGAGAGGTGATGATGAAGCTTGTAGAAATCCATCTGGGAGAAGTTTCAAGGTAGTCTGCTTCAGTTAAAGGTCTACACCCACACTTGAATACTATCTTTGACTTATGAGAGTCTCAGCAAGCATTCAGAACCTTGAGCAGTGGTGAGTAACACTTCCTGGGAATTCTTGTGGGCTAGGAGACTTTTCTCACTCTGAAGTAATAACCTGTCTTCAATTATTCATTTCTATGTTACATCTTCTGAGGTACGATGTCTCATTATAAATGAGCAAGTACTCAGGAAAATTAATTCATTACAGCATGATGCATTTATTTCTTTTCAGCAACACAGTTTAGGACAAACTCTTCAGATCTGTTGTTCATTGCATAGACTTTCCACCAAGGGGAAAAACCAAGGCCAGATTCTTATCTCCAAGTGATTGCTAACTAGAGCCCAGGAAATCTAAGAGATCAACTAACAATGTTGAAAAACTAGACTAAGGGGTTTACTCCTCTGATGCAATGAAGCTGTCTTCAAAAAAAATTAAAGCTTATTCTTCTTATGGGTGTGAGGAGTGATCTCCCCATTGTTTTTTTAGAGGACACTGTAATAAACCAGGCTAGCCTAAGAGGAGGAATAGAAGCTAATAACTGACTGCTGGAACTGACATATCTCACATGGCCTGAGATTTCAGCTTCCACTCAAATAATTCTTATCAGCTGTACTGGGAACTTTCACTTGTGTGAAAGGACAATTAAGTACATTGTTATTCAAATCTCTTTCAAATCTTGTAACATAATTATCAAAGGGAAAATTGTGACTGTCCATTTAAGAGTAATTGCTACAACAGACTCAATTATGGTTTGCAAGGCAGAACTTGTCTTACAAAACTCCTAAATTTGCCCTCTAGCTTAATTTTGGTGTCAATAGCAAGAATCAAAACTATGCTATGTACCTCTGCTCAGCATTGCATTTGACACCCAGATAGTGTCAAATACAAGCAGTGCATTTTCTTTGTTTTATTATACTGTCATGTACAATCTTGTTGTTTATCTTATTTTTACTGAACATGTGCATATTTATTTATCGTACTTGGAGACTTTAATTTAAGCCCTGGCATTGTTATGCTGTGTGCTGTACAAACACGTAATAAAAGCCTTTGCCTCTCAGGGACTGCAATCTAGCTACATCAACAGGTAAAATGTTCATAAGGGAATGAAAACCATGTGGTGAGCTGTCCAAAGTCATACAGATTTGTGTGACAGCTTGGAAGATCATTCTGGTCTGCAATGTCCCAGTTTTACTCTCTATCTTCTAGATCCATATTCCTCTCCATGTAAGTCAACAACTGGGAAGAATTTGGGTTTTTTCATGATAATCTCAGTGGATGTTGCTTTGTATCAAAGGCATGAGTTTTACAGAATTCCATTTGCCTAATAGAATATCCATTATTTTTTCTTTCAACTTAATAGTGGAAAAGGACTGGGAATCTTCAGTAGGATCAAGATTTTTGTTAAGTCTCATATGCAAATTAACCAGAAGAATCCTGGTTGCTTAGGATATCATTTTGTGTTGCCCTCTAAAGTGTTTTTATTCCTTATATGATTAGTTGTGACACCTTTGTTATCACTTTGATTGAACATGTTTTGACTGAGCACAATTTTTGAAGATGATCTTCTAGATTCATAAACAGTGTGACTTCTATTACCCTCTTCTAGTATGCACATCTAAGCATTGTTTTTGTCAAATACAATATTCTAAAAGCTAGACAGACTGATTCTTCATCCTTTCAGTTCTGGAATAAAAGAAATCAAACTGAAGTCACTCATTCTGCTAATGGAAGAATAGTATAAACAGATCTAATAAGTTTCTTGTTCCATTGCAAGACATTAAGATATAAGGGACAGATTTTTACCGTCTGGTGCTGATAAACCATTTTTATATTCACTACTCACATAACATCACTTACCGATAAGAAAACCATGATCTCTTTATTTCACAATGTTGTTCCTATTGCAGTGTACCCAGTTAAAATGTATTGTCACATTCCTTTGATTTAAAATTCTTTATAATCATTATATCAAGTCTCCTATCAAACAAGGCAAAGTTCTAAGCAAATATTGCATCTCATTTCAGTAGATTTACTTCAACTGCTTGCTCTCATAAATGAACAAAAGAAAAATACATGTCCTTGTAAAATCAAATTCTCTCTATTAATCTTCTGGAAAACCATTACTGAGAGAAATGCATTTCTGTTCACTCAAAGCTTATATTAGTTATTTTTAACCTGGCTTCAGCAGCACAATATCTTCTGCTTTTGAATGTTTGCATTAAGCAACATGGAACTTGCCATAATTATTTCAGCTAATTCATTGCTAAGACTGAAAATCCTGTTAAATTCTAATCTGCCTTATGTATTTTCCTTTTCTTTGCGGGGGAAGAAACAAGTGAGAAAATAAATGTCTTTCCCTGACTTTGGTATTGCTGTCATTTTTACACACTGGTCTCTTAAATAGTACAGGAACTACTCAAACAAAATTTAATTGTGACTCACGTGCATAAACCTAAGCCTGAGTATAATGTTTTTTAGCATCTAGACCACAGGTTTCAGAGCTGCTATTGATGACAAGTTGCACAGTGTGTAACAGCTTTATTTCAAAGTCCACACTATCTTTTACCCTTATGTCTACAACTTATGCCTATGCTCTCAATTGGTCATGTTTGCACTAATTGCTGCTGCCGCCTTTCTCCTTCAAGCTGCACAGGCTGCAGCAAGTCATCCAGAACTCTTACAATGGTAATCACTACACCCACTAGTGACACAAGTAGTTCTTCTCTGCACTGGTTATGCAGCCCAGTGTATTTGGGCTGTAGCTCCTATTTGTTGTTCTCACTACAGTAGTATTGGATTGCTCCAGCTGAGCCAGAAAGTGCTCACAGCATCCACTGGTCTCAGTGAGGCTTGCAATTCACTTTGGATCCCAAACTATACCTGTCCCCACTCTTACTAAAATTTTCCAGGATAACTTACATAAATTAATGTTCGTATGTAATGAAAAACCTAGTTGTGAACTGGATTCTGTCCATGAAACGTCACTCAGTTTCACTATATTCTGCATTTATTATATCTAGCATAAAGATACATTACATACTCTTTTGGGGACTGTTATGAGAGCTACCTAGCCTGTTTGACCAATTCTGCCTGGTTCATTTTGTTGAAAATCTACCAATATTTTGGAGAACTAGCAATATCAATGCTGTTAGTAAAGAATGATGTGCACTGGCTTCTCTTAAGCATAGGGGGAAGTAATTTGTGTAAGTCCTTCTAACCTCACACTTCTCTTGATGAGGGGAAGATATGAGACCTGGTGTTTGTCCCAGCACCTTATATATGAAAAAGCTGTAGTATAAAATGCATGAACAATCTTTAGAGAAGGGATTGGAGCTCAGGTCTCCTTCCTTTGCTCAATCCTAATCCTAAATGCTCATTTTCAAAGTCATATACATTGTGTTTTCCAAGTGGTTCTTCAACTGGTTTTAAAAAACAGACAAGTTTTACTAGTGGATCTTGGTGTTCTCCACTGCAGATAGCTTGATAGCTGGTGTGCTTTGGATAAGAACTGCCAGACAGCCAGAAAAGAATTTAGCTCCTTCTTCTAAGCTATATAAATTGCAGTGTTACCATTGTCTTATTTTGCTGCTGTGTTCATTTCTGCACAAATGATCTGACAGTAATTAATTCTGGAAGTAAGATCATGGCTGCACAGTCCTGTACTTGGAAGCACTGTCATATACTTTAGATTTAGGTACCCAAATAATGAGAAATAACTTTTTCATGACCTGAAGTTGTGGGCTCTGAGACTGCAAATATGAGATCACCCAAATCTAGTATTGCTACACAATACTGCCTTGAACAGCCCTGCACACAGCATAAATATATCCTATCTAGATGCTGTAATATTCAGGATGACAGCACTTAACTCTGATAACAGCACTTTGTAGTCTGATGACAGCACGTTGTTCTAGCCTGAATTTTGTTTGTACGATAACCTAATGAGCACATGCTTCTTATACAATACGTTGAACAAGTTATTAAAGGTTAAGTGTTGTTTGAAAGGATGGTGGTTCTCCAGCAGTAGGATTTCTGTGTCTACATGGGACAGGTATATGGTGTCCAAGGCTAAGGGTTGGGGCTTAGAACAGCAAGCACAGAAGGATTTATGATTATGGCTCAATACAGCAATGCATAAAGATGCTGAAGCCAGCAAGACAATTGCTTCTTGATTAATTCTGAGGATGAGTTTAAGGCTAGCCATTAAAACCTGTAAGACACATAGGAAAACAACGAGAAATGGTGCTGTAACTGCATGTGCAAAAGCCTTCTATTCCGAGGCAACACTATGTATAAGATGGGCCACGATGGAACAAGATGAGTAAAGGTTGGACTGGAGAACCTACCAGATCCTCCATGGCAAAAGTATGGTACTGAGAAACTAGTGGGTAGTCATTGATCAGACAGGTGTCTGTGCTTCTTGTCAAGGATGTGCTTAATGCAACTGATAAAAAATATTTCAGGTTTCTTCAAAGCTTGCTGACCTAGATTGTCAGCTGTTGCCAACAATGTGCCAGTACGCTGTGACACCTACTTATTGCTGGATTTTGGTTAAGGGAAGGTTTTGCCTGAACATTGTACTAAGATTTGCGTTTTGTTCCAGGCTCCATCAAGACCTGGATGGCCAGAATGGGTAAGTTCCCTACCAATAGCACAGTAAGGTACGAACCAAATCTGAGGACTATGTTTACAGATGGATCTTGTGTTAAAAGCTCCGTTTCAGATGGAATTATGAGTGAATGAGGTTTTAGGTTGATTGCCAGGTCATGCAAAAATCCAGTAAATTGGAGGAGGATTAGCAAAAAATGGTCAACAATTCTTATGCTTAGTTGCAGACTGGACCAGTATATAGACTTAGTTGCAGAATAGAGTTTGAGTTGCTATTCACAACAGTAGGGACCAAAAGGCTTGCTCTTCTGATGGATTCTCAAAAACATCCAAGTGCTGTGATGAAGGCAAGTAGGTTGTAGTATAAGTAAGTAACGGTTCTCTCAATGGGTCCATGAGTGTATGCATCCATGAAAACTGAGGCCTAAACAAACCCAGTCTGAACTTTATAATGAGCCACATCCCTGTACTTCTACATCTTACCTCACAAATACTGCAGGATGAAACAACAATTTTCCTCTTCACTGCCTGTTACTCTAATCCTAGCTTCTAATCTACCATCCAGCTGTAGCCTAGTATCCCATATTTGCTGCATAAATAGCCATGAAAAGTTACCGAAGTGGGTATCTGCCCTCATCTTTGTTTTCTTTGTTCATCTGAATAAACTGAATCTTTATTGTATTTCTGCTGATCCCAAGTGTAGTCTAAACTTGATTTAAATGGTA
The DNA here is from genome assembly GCA_024605025.1 of Megaceryle maxima. Taxonomy (NCBI): domain Eukaryota; kingdom Metazoa; phylum Chordata; class Aves; order Coraciiformes; family Cerylidae; genus Megaceryle; species Megaceryle maxima. The sequence goes on along the minus strand of JANHGN010026643.1, from coordinate 60,172 downwards.
GCTCAGCAGTGCTTCAGAAATAGCAACAAGTTACTTGGCCATACAGCTTGTCATGTTCATCTGAGCCATTCTTAGGATGACTGTAGATGGGTTTAGATATGGCAAAAAGGTCAAAATCTCTCATTTCTTCAGGACATCCGATGAAGTGAAGAATAGCTATGAATTAATGCTGCTAGCATATGGTGATGCTAGTATTGTTCTTTACGTTAGCCTTTTTCTGTTTCAGGATCCAAATTCAAATCCTAACATTGCCCATTGAGAACTTTCTAACTATTTGGGAACTAACCTTAATTCATTTGATAACTGATACTATTCTGCTATTGCAGGTCTTTCAGGAATGAGAACTAACACAAGCTCCTTGTTCTGTTCTGGTTTGAATCCTTACGTTAAATTTAATATTATTAGTTCCAGTCCTATGCCCAGGTTTGGATTTGGCCAAAATGCAGTGAACTGTAAAATCCAGCAGCTAATCAGAAGCTATTTGTTCATGTCACATCATTTTTCTTCTTGTTTCTGAAGGCCAGCAATAAACTAAACTCCCAATCCTGCTTTCATTTTGAACCTTCACACCACCTCAGGCATAATTATGCAACTGGCACTAGTGCAATTGCTCATTATAAATTGCATGCCAGAGCCATTACCGGCTAGTATCCTAGACTGTGGATCTCACATAACCCAGCAATTCAATTTATGAATACAAGTAACAGTACTGTATGGTAGGACCAACTGTGTTACATTCTGCTGAGATAAGCCCAGACATAGGAATCAGAAAACACTGAATGACATCTTTCATATTTTATTTAATATGCAATATTAAAAGCAATGGCAATCTTGCTCCAACTACTTAACTTTCTATTTCACTGGGTAATATTTCTAACAAGTGAAAAAAACATCAATTTTTAAAATAATGTAGGGGTTTTTTATGTTTTGGTTTTTTTTTTGGTTTTGTGGTTTTTATATATATATATATATGCAAAGGTTTTATATACACAGGAAAATGGCACAATAAGCAATAAATTCTCCAGAATGGAGAAATTGATAACAATTATTAGATTTGGTTCAGCACCTAGTCAAACCTAAGTGTTTCCTTCGTTTTGTATACCCAAATATTGCAATTTTTTGGGGTCCAAATTCACTTCTGGGATAATAGAATAGGAAGAGAATATTTAACTTGAAACAGCTATAATTCTAAAAGATTTGCTGTCTCATTTACTGTAAATCACTCTGCTAAAAAGGGAGGCTGCTCAAAATGGACTGCCCATGTTGAAACTCAAGGGAACAAGGAACATGACTGAAAAGACTACAATGAAAAAGGCACAATAAAGTAGATAGGCCTGAGCCAAATGTATTATTAATTTATTGCAAAGGAAGAAAAGCTAAAATATGAAAATGCTAAGTATTTGATTCATGCAAACTCATATAATCTTCAGCAAATCTACTTACATCCAACTGATTAAATATTTAAATAAAATAAATTTAAAATCGTAGTTAATATTACAGGAAAGTGATTAAACCAATTTATTTAAAGCTAATCAATAAAATGCAGGTTATGGATAGCTGGGAATTCATATTTCTTTAGAAGTTTGCAATTTGTTTTATTTAGTTTTGTATTGGTACAACTCATCAACAGTGTATTTTGTAAACACTACACTACAAAATTGTTGAGGCTCTTGTAATGTTTCTCATATATGCTCCAGCTTGACAAGCTGACAAGCTTGGTGAATCTAGGCCAGATGTATTTTATTTGTATTTAAATAAAATTATAATCTGTAAAAGTTTTGCTCTTATTTTTATATTCTGGTGACAGTGGGTTTATAAAAAATTTCCACAGACTCAAAGTATAAGTCCAGTATTTGCTGTTGCATACACAAAGTCTCAGTTTTTTACATGAAATGCATACATGACACATTTTTCCTGTAACTACAAATAAAATAGCATGGTTAGGAAACCAGTATCAGTCAGGACACTGTATATCCCTTTTGGATCATGAAGAATAGTTAGCCTGGACAAAGCACCTCCATGATGGGGTCTTACCACATTTGGAATGTAAAACCTAAATCAGCACTTCAGAAGTAATAGAATACGGCATTGCCCTTTTCTCTGCTAGTGCTGCAGATTGTCTATTAATTTAGCTGTTTAAGTTTCAGAACTGTGGTTAGCTTAGTTTTCTTGCAGTTGCTAGAAGTTGTCAGTAAGCACATCAGATGAAATTCAATGGAAATAAATACAAATTGATTCAAAAGTTTCTAATTTCATATATAGAGTGATGGGATCTTAGCTAACCATTGCCTTTCAGGAAAAAGATCTAGGGATTGTAATAGAGGGTTCCAAGACAATGTCTGATCAGTGCTCTTATCAATCAAAAGAGACAATCAAACACTTAGTAATATGCATCTGACATTGTGTATATCTATGGTATGCTTGAATCTCTAATCCTATAAGGCATTCTCCTCTTCCCCCCATCCCAGAGAGGATACAGTAGCAGAGATCTGAAGAAGGGCAACGAGAAAGAATAACATATGGAAGAGCTATATATTGGAAAAGACTGAAAAATACAACTGTAAAGTCATAAGCAGCACAGAAACATTACATAAGCATGTATCATTTATGTACGAAAACTAAGGACATGACAAGAAATGTATAGGAATCTATATCCAAACACAAAAGGTGGCTTTTTGTGCAGTGGGTATCCAAGGTGTTCAGATAGAGGTTATTTTGGTGCTAAAAGTCTCTGTGGACTTAAAGGAAGATTGGTGAAGTTCATGGATGAGAAATCTATTAACACTGCAACCAGAAATGTAGTTCCAGAGCTAAAAGTGTCTGGAGGGTGAAGAAGCACTGTTGAGAAGTAGCATATTGTCTTGCCTTGTTCTTCTACTGCTCTGGAAACACCTGCTTTGGGCCTCTGTTGGAGTTAGTCCTGGGTTTCATCTGACTTTATATAGTCGTGCTATTCACACAAAGTGCCAACTCAGAAAATACCAGTAGCACTCATAGCTAAGTAATTTTTGTTATCAAGTCCATGGAGCTTTGAAACTGATGTGGGTTATTTCTTTCTTTATTTTTAAATGCAATTAGAAAACCCCACAGAAGTTGTTAACTGGATCAAATACTGGATGTGGGGATGGTTCCCCAGGACTGTGTTAATGGAATGTTAATTGCTTGCACTTTCTGGGGAAATTTCATGGAAACACTGAGGTTAGTCTATAGAAATATGCCTTAACTACCTGAAGTAATCTGAAGGTATCATAAGCTTGTAGCAGATGGTGAGTTAGGGAGAAGAGATGTTCTTATTTATTTTTGTTCACTGGTAGGCTTTTATGTAGCTTTATCAATTTAGTAACAGTGTGACTCATATGAAAATTAATGAACATAACCTGTCAACAACCTTCTGAGGCAAGCGAATACTATCATGTGATATCTGCAGATGTCTGAGGTACAGCTTTACCCTCCATCGCCTCCAGCTACAGTCATAGATTAGTTCACAACTAGAAGCATAGGTTCACTTTCTTTCTCATTTACAGAGAAAAGGCCATAGTTCGCAAGGCCTTTTTTTGTGGACCTTGCAGGTGAGGTTGGCTTCCCTCAGCTGCACAAACATGAAACCACAAAAACTGATCCCAGCTTTAAGGTGATCAGAACCATTGAGCTGTCGAGATGTTGTAGACTTGTCGAGATGTGGAGTCTTGTAGACTTATGACCCAGCACGGAAAGTTGCAAGGCAAAGGGCTTTAGTCAAAGAAATCTTTTCTTTCCTTTATTTATTTATTTATTATATTTTTGGTCACTGTTCTGTTGCTGACTTTTATTCAGTCCTTCTCTCAGGACCACAGGACACTGATCATTTTCAATCCCCTTACAGAGTCAGAGTTAACCCAAGTTACCGACGGGGGTAGATAAAAGGGTCTACCACGGCAGACCTCTAAGGTGCCTACCACCTCACGTCCATGTACAACCGGAGAGGTCAGATGGCGCTGGGAGCCTGCGCTCCGCACACGCCCCCGCGCACACACCCCTTTTAAACCGAAGGAAGGATGCGGCGCGTGATGCTCTCACGCTTCCAGCGCGAGGCAGCCCTGGCTGCTCGCCCCGCCCGCGACCCCCTCCTGCCCAACGGCTGGTGGCCGTCGGACCTCCGCCCGCCCACCATGCCCCTCCAGCCTCCCGCCGGCGGGGAGGAGGGGTTGTGCCGCAGCTGCAGGTACCACAGCCCTGGCTTGCTCTTTTGTGTTTGTCCTTTGCTTTCCAGTCTCTCACTCTCCCTCCCTCCCACTATTTATTTATTTGGGGTTAAAGGACGAAAGAAACGAGGGCTGGGGAGATGGATGAGTCTGCAGAAGGGTTTCCTCTAGCACGGAACAGGGCATGAGGTAAATAGGTAAGCTAAGGAGGGATTAGCTTTCTTTCACTGTTAATACACGCAGAAGCCATGACAAGGAGCAGGGCAAGATGCAGGTGTGCTGTGAGTGTAGCGGTGGAAAGGAGGCAGTGCAGCTACCTGACCTGCTGCTGCATCAGAAAATGTGCAGAGTGGGCTGTGTTTTGCGGAGGATGCAGCTGCCTTAGTACTTTCCGCTAAATATCTGCCTCGTTAGAAGCCTTATGTGTGATAAACCAAAAATGTAGATGGTGTATTAATGTCTGCATAGTCCAGAGGGGAAGTTTTGTGACTGGATACATGTGTTCATAAAAGTGGAAACTCAGTTCAGAATTTCATTTTGTCTCTCAGTGAACTGTGTAGGGAAGGGAAACTACACATGAAAAATACTGACAAATCTCGGTTAAAAATAGAGGACATGAATACATTTGACAGAAATTACTTTAGGAAAAGAGAATGTCAGTGTATTATAAATAAATTACTACAAACTTTTTAAAAAAATTATTCTCTAAAATAGCATAACAATGGCCTCAGCACACGAAGCAAAACAACAGTAACCACAAAGCCAATCTGCAGCCTTTGGATGAACAGAAAGACTGTCAAGAATATGTAAGTAGATTCTGATATAAGACCTTACCTCTTATTTAATGATAAAATATAAAAAGGCACACCTACCAATAACATTTATTCTGACAGGAAAGCTTCTTGAAAAGCAAAAGCAAACCTAGAGATGATTTAAATAGAAGTGATTATTTTATATAACAAAGTGTCTATACATATAGTCCCCCAGGACCTGGGCAGAGCATAAAAATGGCTGGTATGTATGTACCTTTGAGTATTAAGGTATTTTTGGTCTATGTATCCAGATTGTGTGCAAAGTCTAAAATCAGATGACTAAGTAAAAGTTTAGAAGCAAAATGTTTCCTCTGTTTAGACATGTTCTTCAAGAATTTGCCAGTCAAAGGTTACTTTCTGGCATGTTCATGTTTGTTACCTTCTAGCATACCTGTGTTTGTTACGGGAAGAGGACCTGAATGTAGAAGAGAAATCATTACAGTAATTTTTCTCAACAACTCCTTAAAAGATGCTAATAATTAATAATTTAAGAAGTGGGACTGTTTTTGTGTTACTAATCTCTTAAAACCTTTATTTCCTGGGTTGGCTAAATAATAAACTATGCTAGTGTTTGTTAGAGACAGGTCAAAAACTGAATGGGAGTAGATTTTTATTTTACCCATTGATCCTTTGGGCTTGTTGCCATCAGAAAGTGCAGGGCATCATAGTGGAGTTTTACTTTTCCTTCTCTATACTGTACCTTTATGTTAATATACAGCATTAATCTTAAAGGCTCTTTTTATTATTTGAAAGAGAAGCAGCACTTTCTATGGGCCTGGATGGTTGGAACATTTGTTGAAGAAGGGCATGGTTCTCTTCCTAGATGCACATCTAGATTTTGCTTTAATAGCAATGAAAATGATTAAGGAAAAAAAAGGAGGGAATTGAATGGTGTTTTTTGAACTTAATCTGATAAGGAGTCTATATTTGTGACAGACAGTAGCTGTGGTTTTCAGCAGGCTCAGGATACAGTAGGTGCTCTGGTTCTGCAGATGGGGCACAGTGCCAGGATTGCTAAAAGGATACCATCTTAATATCAGATACTGGGAGAGCACATACTCCCCCAAATTCAAATAAATTTACCTGTCATGATCCATTATTTTGATGTGTGAAATAATCTCTAAGCTTTTATCTGTTTTTCTGTTCTTTCCTCTCTTTTCTCTTCTTTTGCCACTTCATCTATTTCTGCTTCCTATTTTCTGTCATTCTATTTTCTGTCTTCTTTTTTTTTTTTTTTTTTTTTTTTTTTTTTTTTTTTTTTTTTTTTTTTCTTTTTTCTTTTTTTTTCTTTCATTTTTTTTTTTTT
>JANHGN010026643.1:22588-53773 GCA_024605025.1 Megaceryle maxima | reverse complement strand
TTTTTCTTTTTTTTTTTTTTTTTTTTTTTTTTTTTTTTTTTTTTTTTTTTTTTTTTTTTTTTTTTTTTTTTTTTTTTCTCCTCTGTATGCCTAATGTCCCACAACACCTTGTGCTCAGCATGTGAGGAATGAGAATGACTTTTGTCTGGCATTAACACTCTTCTCTATTTTAGCTTGGAGAATCATTGCTATGTCTCATGTCTAATCTAGACCCCCTTACTTTAACTGAGGGGATTCATTACCTATTAGAGCAACTGTTCCTTCTGTAATACCTTAAACTAAACTCCTTTCCCTGATTCCCAAGATGTCTTCATAAGTGCTTCTGACACTTCTGATATGACAACCATATATACCTGCAAGAAAAGTGAAACCTTCTGTACTGTATGTGGACTTTAGAACTGGAATAATTTGAAATATATATGCTTTGTCAAGAGATATTGAAGAAGGAAAATGAGTGGGATATTGTACATTTCCTGGGAGGTTATTCCAGCTGTTAATAGGTGGTCTAAGGAGTAACAAAACCAGGAATGAGTGAAAAATACAAAAGCAGCAGACAGGGGGAGAGGATGGAAAGCAAGATTAACTGGGAAATTATTAATATGATCTTTTGCCTAAGGAGAAAGTGAGAGGAGGACTAATTTCCCTTGTTTGATATGTTCAACATCTAGTGTGCCTAAGCTGATCTTCTATAAATAAGCTTGATGCTCAGACAGCTACATGGTCCCACAGTGTCTAATCCCTTTCGGGTATTTTAATTTGGGTGGCCAGAAAACTCAGAGGAGCAAAGACATTAGTCATTTGAAAATACCAGAATCTGAGTTTTGAAATTGAGAAAAACAGAACTAGTAGTCCATGATGCTGGTGAACAATATTGGTCATGCATTTAGTTTTTCTGACTTAATCCTTGATGTAACAGGTCCATTAAAAAACAAAGTCATAGATTTAAACCAGGGTTTGTTTTGTGGCATTGCTTCCAATCATCTATATGGATGCAGTCAGGCATTCTAATGAATTGAGCACAAATACATTCTTTGTGCTAGAATAAATAACGTTGATATTTTAGGCTTGCAATAAGTAGGTAAGTGATGGCATTAGCAAATCATGATTTCCATCTCATTCATATTCTCTATAACTTTCTCCCCTTGACACCTGCAGTAATGCCAGGTTGTACCTTCTCTGAGACTTTCAAGACTCACCTTGGATGTGTTCCTGTGGAGCATGCTCTAGGTGTTCCTGTGCTGGCAGGGTTGGACTTGATGATCTCCAGTGGTCGCTTCCAACCCCTACCATTCTATGATTCTACCAATACTCCTACCTTTTTTTGTGTGCATATCTATTCACTAGACAAAAAGATCAGGTACAGTTACTCTGTCAAAATTTGATACATGCCTAAAAGTCAAGTATCATACAAGAACTGTGAGAGCAGCTTCCTGCTGCAAAGGAGTTGAAAAAAAAAATAATCTGATTTATCCACATCCTTCATTCAGAAAATTGCTTTCTCATCAGTTATTTTTCCTTCAACTAATTATCCATTTTTCTAAAATTTGTCAGAGATTTCCTTCTGAGAACCTTATCTTTCTGTTGAAAAGCTATGTGAGAGTGGAAAAGAAAGTAAATCTATAAATCCGAAGGACCGTACTCAAGAAAGATTTGACACCATATTTTGGATTTAAAAAAGAAGTTTTCAATTACTGACTTGAATCAGTAGTCTTTAGTTCAAGCAGTGTTTTATAATACCTATGTGTACATAAAGATCCATCAAAAAAGCTTTTCAAGCACCACAGATTCCCAAGAGCCCTTTATTTGTAAAAAAAAAAAAAAAAAAAAGGAAGGGTATTAAATGGTGAGAAGTGATGCTATATTCTACTTCTGAGAAGACTTAGTAAATTGAAAGAGTATAAACCTATTGTCAAAGATTTAATTTTGCAGTTATAGCATGCTTCATGAGAATCTGTATAAACATACCTGGAGAGAAAAATCCATTGATGATGTCAATACAAAATTGGTAAGGCTGTCTTCTCTTTTATATTCATCTTTCATTCATTCTTTTAAAATTTCTTTGCTTTCTGCTCTTACTGATGTCATGGTTTAAAGTCAGGGTGGCCCCTTAGACCTATAATAAGAGATGCCCTCTGTTAACTCCCATCCTTCCCCCAAGGGGAAGAGAGAAGGAATAAGAGAGAGAGAATTGGCGATTAGAAAAGGAAACTAGAACAGCTTTAACGAAAATGAAAATAAAAATAATAAAAATGGAGTATATACACATATATGCAACAGCAGTATTGAACCTCCCCCAATGGTAATTGCATCACTGTCACCACTGATGCTGTGGAGCAGGCACCGGGGGAGTCCCAGACTGGGCCCTGCAGCAGATGGGAGCTGTTTTTGGGAGCTGGATTCTTGTACCGAATTCAGGAACATGCAGATCAGGATCAAGGGCAGAACAGAGTCCTCCTCAGATGCTCCAAGGAAGGAACCAGAAGAGGACCCGAGCCAAACCAAGCAAAGCCATCAAAGTGGGCCAAGAGGGCAGAGAGAGGGGCGAGGCCCTCAGGATCCCTCTGCTTTATACTGAATAGGATGTCTATGGGCTGGAATACCTCCTTGGTCAGTTTGGGGTCACCTGTCCTGTCCCCTTCTCCCTGCAGGTGCAGTCTTTCACTTTCCTGCACCTCCCAGTGTGGTACCCAAGATCCAGCAGTGCCCTTGGTCTGCACACCAATCCTTGGTAGTAACTCTAACCATGGGGTGTTATCACTGCCAGCAGCAGACACTGCCTGTGAAAACAGGCACCTAACTTCAGACAGTGCAGTTAGAAGAACTGAGCTGGAAAATAAAATCACTGAACAGAATTAGTTCTGTTCTCACTCAAATGAGGACAAGAGAATATATAGCACTGGTGTGTGCATTAATGTTATCATTAGACTGGTACACTTTATCTTGCCACAAGAGGACAAACTCCACAAAAATAATGCCATATATTAATTTGGGACAGTATCAGCAGTGTCTGCACGTCTGCTACTTCAGGACCAACCTTGCTCTGACAGACTGCTTGAGATGGGATTCTTGGAGTTTGTGCTTCTTCTATTTTGCTTTTCTCCTTTTCCACAGAGGCATGCAAGTATGGTTTCAAATGAAAAGAAGAGCTATTTTTTTTTCTTATATATTTTTGAAGAGCTTAATAAGATTCTAATGAGGTGCTAATGAAGTGCAGTTTAAAGAGTACTATATAAGAACTGCAGTATAATGCTCAGAGCTGAGTTATGCACATTTCTTATCAATAAATAGTTTCAGGTGAGCTATTAAACCTCCAAATTTGTGCCAGTTTTTTCTAATAGAATATTTAAAAATAGCATTCAGTAAGACATCACTTCAGCATAGAGAATCCCTAGGCTTCTTCATGCTTTTGAACTTCTATCTCTTGACCCTGCTTTTATGGCACAGTAAAAAAGGTATCTCACTGCTGAGATCGCTTTCAGGACACTTCAGCATAATTTAGAGTCCTGTGAGACTGCTTAAGTTACACTGGGGACAGAAGCAGCACAAAAGCTGTTTGAGAGACAGTAGTTATGGATACTTCCCTTTTGCTGTATCTTTACTTGCATTTAGTGCTCATGGGGTGGAAGACTTAAACACTGTGTCTTTCAGCTTCATCCAGCTACAATCCTCTTTTATTTCCCTATTGTTACAGTAAGAGCTAATTTATTCCAGGGAGTACATGGAAGAAAAAAGGTCAGAAAAAGAGGTCATTGTTAGTGATCTTGTTTCTTTTAGACTCAGTTCTGAACTTGCTCCCTCTTCTTAAATGTAATTAGATAGCAATATAAAAATAGTACAAAAAAATGACACGATTGTTATGATACAAGTATGAAATGTGCATGACTGTCATTTGGAAGAAAAAATTAATTGCATCTCTGGAAATCTAAACATTTTTCACTGTCCAGAACATAATAGGTTATGAAATTAAGGGAAGAGTGAAGAAGCCTCTAATTATACAATAACATAGCACACTAATAAGTCAAAGCCTTTCTACAGGGCAATTCAATATTAATGCCATTTGCCTACAGATGAAAATGAAAGATGATTGGAAAATCAATCAGAACATTGATTTTTCAATTTTTAAAAACTCTGGAAAGTAGAAATATTGAATGAGATCATAATTTAAAGAATCATTTGATTCCACTTATTTCTCAAGAGAATACAGTCTTGTAGGCTAGCATGGGTCCCCCTTTCCTGGCTCAGTAAGGGAAGGATTTTTTTTTTTTTTTTTTTTTTTTTGGTCGTAAAAGACTTCCGTAGGCGAAACTCTTCAATATGCGATGTAGCAAATGTTTGCTTTTAGCATGTGAGTTGGTGATACCAAGATGTGCCTCAAATAAAGCATGTGCTTTCAGTACTTTGTTCATATGTATCCTAAATATTTATTCCCTGGTGAGAACATATATTAAGTATAGTGGCTGAATGATATCAGAAGAATGTGATAATGCCTTCTGAGTTCTTCCCCTCCCTCTGTCACTAATGCAGATTTTAGTTCTGTAATGAGTAGAATCTTGATGCTAAAGTGTTGAATTCAATGAAATGTTGATTAAATGAAAAATTAGGCATATTGTATCAGTTTATTAGGAGTCAGGCAGAGTTAAAAGAACAGGCCTCAGATCATCTCCTGTTCTTAAGTTTCAGAAATATTTTTCTAGCTCAACAATATAAAAGATGACAAGGAGAGACCTGCTGGCTACATTAGAAAAGGCAAGATGAATCTTATATTCACAATCAATGTAAAGCTCTGCCTTCAGACACCAGTTCTTCCATTGAAATTGATATTGCACGCTTAATGCAGCGTGAACAAAGGCACTTCCTTTCCCTATGTGTTCCTTCCAACTGTGGTCACAGTGTTGGCGGAACTGAGTACTTATCCTGCTGGTTTCTTTTCTTATAGAAAAGGATTGATTTGCAGTAAGATAAAGCATGTTTAGACAGGAAAACTGTATCCTCGCTAAGGTTTATATTTCTATATCTTTATTATCAAGAATAACTACAAAAATAATCTGATTAATACTAAAATGTATAGACCTGGCTTTGTTAAATTTTTTCTCCATATATCTTTACTAGAACTGAAGAAAATCTTCTCTCTGTTAGGGATGTTAACAGGCATATTAATATTGGACATATTAATTTCCATTGGAATGGAAAACTCCTAACAGGGAGGAGTGCTTTTCTTCATCTACCTTTAAAACCAAATTATATAGCAATATTTACATGGTTTTCCAGGTTTTCCATTGTCTTTGAATTTGAACTCCCTGAGATTGTTAACCTTGTTCATGAGTTAAGTAAGCTACTCTTCTTTTTTTTTTTTTTTCTTCTCCCCCCCTCATCCTTTTTTTGGCTTTTTGTTGAAAAAGAGTAGCACAACTGATGAGGAAGCAAAATTCTCCAAGTCTGGTGAGGACATTTTCCTAACTTCTACAGAAAAGCATTCAGTTATCTAGCTTTTCTTGAAATTAAAAAAAAAAAAATCCTGTTAATCTTACCGGAGTGCAATATACCTGAAGTGAGCTGAAGTGTTCCCTGCCGTGCTTCATAAAGGTATTTTAGTTTTATAGTATAAAACTGAATGCTGAACTAGAAGTGAAGTTCATCTGTATATTCTTTAAACAAGAAATTAACTCCTCTCTCCATATTAATAAATTAATAAATCTTAAGAAAAGTGTCCTGGTATTAAAATTTATGTGGCATGCTAGATCTAAACAATTTATGCAATTTATACCTGTGAAACCTTCATATGGAGCAAGTAGCTGCAGTTTAAATAAATAATAGTGTAAAAGCAAACATTTTTGGAAGACCATTGTTTGCTTAATGTCACACAAGCCACAGTGCAGTTAGACTGACAAGATCTGATATAAAGTTATCCTGGAGAAATTATTACTCTATTCTAAATGAATGTAATTTCAGTTCTGCAAGCTCCTTTAAAAAAAGCACTCAGATATATCTTTCCATGCTTTTAATTAGACCAATTATTTATTAATATCTTCATGCATATGGAATGAAGAGAGATGGTGATAACTAGAAATTATACTAGTTATAAATGCCTGTACTTACATGTTTTTGATATGAATTTATCTTATGAGCCATTTAACATGGAAAACCCCCCAACATTTAATATGCTTACATTTTCTCCATAATAGACATTTAGTTTACTGTTTGTCTGTTTTAATGATAATAAATGTATGGTGTCATATTTCTTACACATGCAGCTCTTTTCAGTTCTTTTTATTACTATTTGTAATGCAGAACAAAAGAAGAAATATCAACATGTATGCACAGGGTCCTTTCTCTTCAGGGTGACTGTTTTTGCATTCTGATTTCTTAGCTTATTTTTCTTTTTTATGGTATTAGAAAAAGTTATAATACTATTTGGTTATTTTTCACATGGAAAAAAATAACCTTTCCTACTATCTGCAGGAAATATATTTGCAAACATTAAATGGTTTGCGAGTTTGGTTTTTTTTTTTTTTTTAGTTATAATTTTGTGTGTGTGTGTTTTGTTTGTTTTGGGTTTGTTTGTTTGTTTGTTCCCCAAAAGTGAAGAAAAAATACAAAAACTTTTTGACACAAACATCTACAAGAAATTGCATATAAGATCTGGTAGTAGATTACAAGCAAAACAACAAGGGAGAGTAGGATATGTGAAACAAAGAGCGCTGTTTAAGAAGAATTTTTTGGGAGTAGCTAAGATTTGGGAGTGGCATTATAGATGCTATAATGCTGGAGCATGCATGTATATTATATGCCATGTTAAAGAGAATGAGTTATATTGCAGCTACTGTGAACCTGCAGGTTATAATACTGTTTATTTTATATTAAAGCAATTGAGCCACAGTCTGTCTAAAGCATCAAGTAGATGACTAAATGTGGGTTTTAACCATAGTCTAGAGAGGCAGGAAAAAAAGGGTATTGGGCACCTATGGTGTTTCAAACAGGTCTCAAATAAGCATATGCTATCTACTGGACTTAATGAAAGGAAGCACCTATCTCAGCTGGTAATTTCATGTTTAGACTATATTCAGTGCAAAACAGCAGAGACATTACAGATGGCAAATGATATAATTTATGTGAAATGAGCTTAGCACTACACTGTTGTATCTATAGATAGGAGGAGCCAGTTTTGTGTAATGTACCAATGCAGCACTAGTATGTTCAGAGAATATTTCTTATCATGAGACAGCAGCTGAACAGCTGTGCAAAAGCAGTGCAGCTTAATAGGTGAAATTTTTAAGAGACCAAATGGAAGTGATTGTGCTGCAGGTTACTCTGGTAGACATATGGCATACCCTGTGGAAGTATGGCTGTGTGTAGTGTGGTGTCATTGGACATGCTTTCAAGGTAAACAGATTATTCTTAAAGGAGCTATATCGTAATTCTGTAATGTCTGCTGAGAGATCAGTATTCTGTTGTTGTCAGATGCAGCTCTTTATGCCTGAGCTGGTGCAGACACTAAACAATACCCACAAGTCTGCAGTATGCCACAGACAGATTTGGGATGTGGGGGAATATTTAATTACATTTAGAACTAGTTTAATTTTTCTTGTGCTCAGATATGATTGTGCCTCTGAGCTGTAACTGTTCAAAGGTGTGTAGATGTCCTCTGCTTCTCTTTCTCTGCCTTCATTTCCTCCCTCCATTTTGGATGACACTTACTATAGCGCTTGGTTGCACAAATGTGCAAGGTGCAATTTGGCCTTAATAACATTCCCAAATGACTCCTTTGACCATGTCTAAATTAGATCCAGTGAACTGATCAGAACATTTGTGAGTCTCTGAGTCTCAAAGTAGTCCTCTGCTTTGCTACTTTGTTGGTGCATGACTAGGCACCAGCTGCAGGGTTTCATCTATCATCCTCTAAACAGAAAGCCTGAGAATTCTTACAGCAGCCATTGCTTGACAAAGCAAACATCTGCACATTGCACAATTTTTATACGAGTAGTAGAGAGAAAAATCCTTTATTTTAATGTAGACTATTTAATGTAAGGAAGGTTGTTTTGGAAACTATCTTCATTCTTGATGATTTAATCCTGTTTCACTTTTTTTTTTTTTCAAGCTCTATCTCTCCATGTAGCAATGGCTTTAGAATAATTCTTGCCATATCTGAACATATTTATTCTACAACCAAAAAAGGATGTAGTTAGAACATTTGTTCGAGAACCTGTATCTTAATTGGCTTTATTTCCCTCTAACATACACTGTAATGCCTTTTCCAAACTTGTGTGTGAATGACTGGGAGGTGTGTAATCAGTGCCATATTTACATACAGAGTCATTGCCTTAGGGATATCTGTAAATGGAAAGACGTGCTGTGAAGCATACTGTTTTTTCTTTGATTCTACCTTTTTTGAAAGGACTTTGGCAAAGAAGAAATGACATGATAGCTAGAGCTTCACTGCTTGGAGAAAAATGATTGACTAATTCATTAAAGAAGGTAGTGTATGTAAAATCAATTTAGTCAGTTTGCAAAACAAAGGAAGGTCAGCTACTTAGGAATTCAAATGAATTTGCAGTCACAGATGAATGCTATTCTAAACGCCAAAGAAAGATGCATGTCCTAATACAGATTTTTCTCTTCTCCTCTGTTTAGATCACTGCTCATTTACCTTTTCACTTAGCTATTTTGAAAGTGCTGAATTTATGATCTACAAGTTTTAAAACAGTATATGGGAAATGGAAATAATACTTTTAAAAGAGCAAATAATGTATGTCAGTGATGCCTTAATGTGCTATGCAATAGTATAAATATTTTTTACAGTTTCCAAAACAACATCTCTGATCTATGTTTTCCTAAAATGATACCATGAGCCTGTATCTCCAGAAATTTCCTCCAGGGGCACATTCAATGCTAATAGGATAGATGAGTAATAAAAAAGCTGAAATCTGCTGTCCCTCTCTCATTAGCACCCCAGAATGATGCACAGACGCATGACAAAGGAGTAGCCATACAATTTCTCCATCCAGCTTGTAACTACTTTTGCTGGACCTACCCCCATGCTATGTTAAGAAGTATTGCCGTTTTCATGCTGAATGTCTAAGAACAGCAATTATATATTATTTCTGGTGGCCAACTTTTCTTTTCAAATCAAATTGACACAGCAATAAGAGAAAAATCCTTATTAACTGGATGCTGTAAGTATCCAGTATCTCCTAACTAATCTGGCCTTAGTATAGAGGCAGTTGTTAGCTTATATTTTTCCTGTCAGAAAAGGGTAGTATAGGACAAGGGGCAATGGGCACAAGCTGGAACACAGGAGGCTGCATCTAAATATGAGGAAAAACTTCCAAAATGTGAGGGTGATAAAGCACTGGAACAGACTGCCAAGGGAGGTTGTAGAGTCTCTTCTGGAGACTTTCAAAACCCACCTGGATGCAACCCTGTGTAATGTGCTTTAGACAGTCCTGGTTTAGCAGGGAAGTTGGACTAGATGATCTCTAGAGGTCCTTTCCAACTCCAAAGATTCTGTGATTCTGTGATATATATTCTGGTGAATTTAAGATATTTGATGCTGTCCTGCACCAGAACTCTTGTTCTGTCTTCAGGAACCAGTCAAGTAGTTAGGCAGCTTGGAAAGTTTTTGTGCATTCTCTTATAGGAGACATACATACAAGTTGAGTTTCCATCTATGTCTTCATAAGCAATTACTGTTGTGAAGTAGGATGTCTGTGGAATGAAATGGTTGATGCCGAGGACTTGATAATCATAGTGTTTTTCAGGGGTTTGTTCAGACCAGCTCTGCTCTGGTCCTGTGAAATGAATGCCCAATGGCATATCTTCTACTTCAGACTTATATTTGGAAGTCTTAGTCTCAGTGGAATCAGAAGGATCAGGAAAGATCTGTATTTAATTTGACAACTATACTTTCCATAATTTCTGTTAAGTTAAATTCTGACATGCTAGAATTATTTTGCAAACATGCAATCAGGTATTTAAAATAGTTGTTTAACATTGTATTTAGATGTTTCCTACTATTAGGACTGCTTTCTTATCCTCCAAAAAGCAGAAGTAGAAAAATCACTATATTTGAATTAATATTTTGATGATTTCACAAATTTCACAATAAATGAATGAGATATCCAAGTGTTTTCAAGGAAATTAACACAGTATCTTAATGTGTTGAAGTCAGAATCACCAGATATGGCAGTCTGTGACTCTTCGAATGTGGGCTTTCCTGTAACTACCAAAGATGCTTTTAAAGACCTGAATTAATCTTTTATCCTGAATGTCCCCAGTAATTGGAATCGAATGCTGAATTTTTAGATTAATCATACAGTGCAGGTAGAGCCAGGCTACAATGGGAAATGGCTGCTGTGTATATCTCTAGTAACTTTCTAATTTCCCACAGAGAATGAATGGTGCATTTACTGCCACTTCTCAGCATTCCAGTGTTTCACCAACCGTTACAGAATCTGTGACTTGTCCTTGATAGTGATAAAACACTTCAAGGACATACATGCAAGTTACTGTCATTTAAGACAAATTAATGTTTATATCATACAGACACTTTTTTTTGTATGGTAGAGTGAAGGAAACAGACAACTTGCAAATGTTAACGAATTATTTTGTTGGTTGTTTATTTGCTTGAACCAAGTTAATTTAGCAGTAATGTTAAGCTAAACTTAAATCTCCAAGTTTGCTTCCAGATGCACACGAACTTAAATACTTTAATTATGTTAGATTTCTTCTTTTTCTTTTAGTATTTACTTTTATATGACAAGTGGATTTTAAACATCCTAAAATACTGTTTGCTTCATCAGCCAAATCAGCATTATATTATTTGCACATTAAGATCTTAATGTCCTTGTCACTTTTCATTTTGTTCAATTTTTTTAATCTGAAATTTCTGTTTAATACTTTTTTGTAACATTTGTGACCCATTAAAAAAACTAATCCCAGTTATATCAATAGTGGGTGTTGTCTGGATTTATTCTTTTACATTTTCAAATGTATTTGCAGAGAGGAAAACACTTGTGTGTCCTTTCTTATAAGCTGAGCCATATTAGTTAAAACATTAAATTCCATGGTCTAGGGTAACAGTGTACTGAGTTTATTTCTTAAGTATTAACTAACATACTGTATAGCAGTAGATCCATTTATGATGAACCGAACACAAGGAATAAGATAAATCATTAAGAACAGTTGTCATGATGAGTCCAGAGTAAGAACAGGCCTAGCTAAGAGTAACTCTCCAAGGTTAATTTTTTGTCAAGGTTGGAGTTTATCTTTGCAGAGTTCTGGAGTATTTCTAAAGCAGTAATAGTAAAAGACACAAATTGGCTACATACTTCTCTGGTCTGCGAGATCTTCAGCTTACAGCTTTTATATGATCCTGATATATGGCCAAAAGATGAATGTTATGCTTATTTGGAAAGTGTACATTGTGAATCATATCATACATTTAATAACTTGATCAGGGGTGTCGGAGGCAGACAGATGTTTAATTGTAAATGTTTTCATTGTACTTGCTGTATTCCTGTATACAGAAGTGGATAACATACTAAATTAGGCTGCAGAATATTCTTTCATTATAGGCAGACATATGAGTGGAAACGTAGATACATGAAGGTAATCATGTTTCATGAGTGTGCAGTTGACACTCCTGAGGAATGGGATGCCATCTAGAGGGACTTGATCAAGCTCAAGAAGTGGGCCCATGTGAATCCCATATGAGGTACAATAAGGCCAAGTTGTTGGTCCTGCACCTGGGCTAGGGTAAACCCTGGGACCAGTACAGGCTGGGTAATGATGTGACTGAGAGCAGCCCTGCAGAGAAGAACTTTGGGGTACTGGTTAATGAAAAATTGGATGAGTGGACATTTTGCACTCACAGCCCAGAAGGCCAACTGTATCCTGGACTGCCTCAAAAGAAGCCTGGCCAGCAGGTCAAGAGAGATGATTCTGCCCCACTACTCTGCTCTGGTGAGGCTGCACTTGGAGTGTTGTGTCCAGCTCTGGAGTCGTCAGCACAGGAAGGACATGAACCTGTTGGAGTAGGTCCAGAGGAGGGCCACAAAAACGATAAGAAGGCTGGAGCACCTATGAAGAAAGCCTGAGAAAGTTTGGGTTGTTCAGCCTGGAGAAGCAAAGGCTCTGAGGAGACATTATTGCAGACCTTCAGTATTTAAAGTGGGCCTATTAAGAAAGATGGGGGCAGAATTTTTAGTAAGGCCTGTTGCAATAGGATGAGGGGTAATGGTTTTCTATCAGACTAGATATAAGAAAGATATTTGTTTACAATGAGGGTGGTGAAACACTGGAACTGTTTGCTCAGAGAGGTAGTAGATATCCTATCCCTGGAAACATTCAATGTGAGGTTGGATGGGGCTCTAAGCAACGTGGTCTAGTTGAAGAAATTGCTACTCGCTGTAAGGGGGTGGACTAGATGACCTTTAAAGGTTCCTTGCAACCCAAACTATTCTACAGTTCTATGATCCTTCTCTCCAACAACTTTGTCTCCTTTTGGGGAATTCAGAAGAGTTAACTGACTGCATCTTTATTCTGCTGTTGAAATTCAGGATGACATAATTGAAAACAAATGACTGTGTTTCAAGTTGATTATTTTTATTAATGGTTCCTGACCTATTCATACTTAGATCTTCATTTAAGGTAATGTAAACATCTTAACTGGTAAATACGTGCTGACATTTTCTGTAAATGTTACAGAATAATGAATAAAAAAAGTTACGAGGTTAAGAAATATGCTGATCTTGAAATAATAGTACGTATATGTTGAACGTTGCACTGCAATTCAAGGTGAGATATATAGTGCTGTGCATTGTGGGTTTTTTTAGAAACACAATTTCCTAATCCCTGTTCATAATTGAATAAAGTTGTAAAAACTCTAGGATTTCTGTGGTCCACGAAAAATCTGAACTTTAAGTAATTTAAAAGCAGCTGACATTTAACTTGTGGATCCTTGAAAAATTATTTTTGAAATGACAATGCAATATATATTGCATATATATAGCCACTTTATATAGAATGTGGAAAAAGAATAAAGGAAAGATTGAGCTAGGAATTTCAGAGTTTAATTTTGGTGTTTTGCTCTGAGCCTCTGGTGTTGCTTTATGTGAAGAGATTTTAATCAAAATCAGATTTTTCCTGACATTTTCCCTTGTGGCTTTACTCTTCATTTCCTCCCGACGGACCCTTTGCAGCCCTGATTGATAGAGTTAAATTTTGAAGCAGGCAGCTATAATCCAGATGGAATCTCTGTGGTTTTTTTCTCACCCTCTGTTTTTCTCTCAGATGGCCTGTCTGGGGCATTTTTGCAGACAGACATCTCACTGGAATGGAGTTCTGCTCAAAGGCAAGGAGAATATAGAATGGCAGCTCCATTGAGTGAGTGGTCTGCTTTCTCCATACAGCCTCCATATATTGAGGCTTTTTTCACACCAGTTTTGATGTTCTGAAAGGGAAATATTTACACTGTTTAGCTCTAAGATTCCAATTTAGCAACTGAATCACTCTTTCAAGATACTCAACTGTTTTCGTTGTATTTTAGTGAAAATTTTCACTCGTGCAGTTGAGCTCTCTTGAATATATCTTAGGCACACACTTTAAGAAGACAGAAGTAGGAATGTGCATTAACTCCTGTGCCTCATCCTTTTGCCCACCTCTGCTGGTATTTGAAACCTTTTGGTGCAACTTGTATATTACCACCTTTAGGTGTCAAATGATATCGCTGTATTTCTGTGTATAGCTCCAAAGTGAGCTATTATCAGAGCTTTCCTAAAAGTATCTGGAGATTTATAAACAAAATTCATTAAATATTATTTTATTGTGGGACTTTTCTGTTTGGTGCATTCTTTTCCTGGTGAATTATTAGTGTTATCTTAATTTTCCAGCATTGCTTCTACATATCCTTGAAATAGACTTTTCCTGCAGTGTGTCCATTTTACACCCCCTTCTACTCAGGTTGGCTTTGAGTCTGCAACTGCACTTCATTGTTTCCTACATCATGGAGTAAGGGCATATATTAAATAGCAGTGAGAATAAAGAGAGAAATAGAGAAATGGAACACAGAAGACCTCAGAAATAATAGAAAGTTATGCAGTTCAATTCCTTTTATGAAATTAAATTCACATGTTGTGACCCATCTCAATCAAAACCTCAGATGGCTCTTTATTAAGCAGATTTTAGTATTTCCATGAATGCTATCAGATTATGCCTGAGTGCAACATCTTACAAAGCAAATCTTTGAGGCAAAGTCTAAACCATTTTATGAATAAAAAATACTTTGCTGAAGTAGGCTGTTGCTAAATTCACGTCCTCCTTGCTGCAGGAGTGAAGTTAATTCAGAAAGCAAATTTAAAAGGAAATTCTTTATGGAATGGGACTGAATTCCATGAAGTCAAATATGTTGTTATGAAGAACTAAAACAGTGATAGCAAACATGAAGAAGCAGGAATGTGGAAACATACTGTATGATGGCCCTCTTTGCTCTAGAGAGGACACTTAACAGCAGTCCAGATTGAAAGGAGTTAAATATACTCGAGTATCAGTAAATTGTATTTTAAAAAGGGATGGTCTTAAAATAATTTATTTCTAAAATATTTTCACACAACTACGTTATCTTCTGTGCAAGAATAAGATTGGCAGTACTATACACAACTCGTACTGCATGTAACAAAACTTGAGTGAGCAAAACAAGTATCATCTGACCAAAGCAGCTGCAAGCCAATCACTTTTTATTAGCCAAAGCCATCTGTGTTACCAGTATTTCCAACTTTTTTTTCTGTTGTGTGATGAAAAATAAAGTGAGCACATTGAAATGTGCGTCCTTGATTTTTAATCACTGTCCCTTTTTTTTTTTTCCTGCTTTAAACATGTAAGAGTGTCAATTTTCAGCCTATTCAGGTTGGTTCTGAAAGCTATGCATCTATCTGTTGTTTCTGTGATCTGTGGATGCCCTATAATTTGAAAGGTTTTGTGTATGAAGATGTCACCTTCAAACTTTGATCTTATAGTTGGCATAGTTTTTGAGATTTTGTTGATATTGCTTTTAACTGGATAGCATCTCCTTAATGCAAAATTGTTTCAATTTCATTTTAAGTGATAAAATAATCTTGATGGGGCACAGACTTTGTGTCTGAGTTGTCACAGACCTTTATGAGCTTTCTGCAGAAGGATTAAATTGTACTATAAATTTGCTCTAGGAGCTTCCTAAGACCAGGCAAAATTAAAAGAAAAGACACAACATATGTCAGTTATATTTTTGGCAGCAGCATTCATCTATATTATTTTATGTATTTTCATTTTTCTATATTTAATTTTCTCTAGCAGATATTACTGTGCACTCTCTTTACAGTCCAATTTTGACTCAGTTTGTAGATGTCTTTAGTCCCTAGTTGACCTCATCTCAGAATAAAAAAAAAAAAGGCTATTTTGAATATTTATGGATGTATAGATAAAATGTTTACAGTGCAAAAGTTAGCAGAATAACACCAGTGAGGATGTGCAAGTAGACAGAGGTGCAATTGTACTTAGAGTATTTAAGTCTAAGCCAGAGAATTCTCATATCTCCCTACGAAGAGTTTGTTTTTTCAGCCAGTAAGTAACAAGACAAACCCTCTTGAAACAGCTTTTAAAGATTAAACTTGAAGAATTCATTGTTTGCTGGCTTGTAAAACAAGTTATTAACTTATGGTACTATCATATGCTTAATAGGTAGTGCTTTTTTTAGGCCCTAGTAAAGTATTATTAAACAGTTTTTAAAATAAACTGATTAAGTCTGCAATGGTAATTTATTAAGAATCTTTTATAGCAAATAGAGCATCTGTCTTTGTAGGGCAGAAGATGGGTAGATTACTAGTAGTTAATTTTCAGTCTGTTGTTATTAAAACCATGTTGTACAATGGAACAAGGTCTTACTCTGCCTATAGTCTAAGATTTATTTTTAGCTATTAAAAACAGTAACAGTAATCTGTTCTGAAGAGACACCACCTTGAAAGTGATACTTACCTCCACATTTCATTGATGATTTTACATTCTGCTTGATTGCAGCATTAAGGTCATTTGTGTAGCTTACATTTAAATAATTTGTTTCCTTTGCTGCCCTTAGATAATAAAGCTAATATTTCATTAGACTCTAGATCGTAGAATCCTTTTGGTTGTAAGAGACCTTTAAGATCATCAAGTCTAACTATTAACTCAGTGCTGCTAGTTCTTTTTAAAGCAGTTTCCTGCATTGCTGTAAAGCCCCAGAGAAGTTTTCTGTCAGAAGAAAAAGGTTATCTCAGCAGAATTAGATGTGTCAGGTCACATTGCAATTAGGGCAAACATAAGCTTTTTGCAACAAATGGTATAAAATTTTACTGCTAAGAAGCTTGACATAGATCTTCAGATTTCTCCATGGGGTGGACTCCAGTCTTTACTCCTTACTATGACAAATCAGTTGAAATTTTATGTGTTATTCTTAAGTCTAAGGTAGATTTTGAAACTCCTTTGCTGGAATCTCCTTTGCCATTAGTTCTAGTTAATCTGAAGGAAAGAGAATATTGAGACAAAGGGTAATTTTAATTTTGGCTCCGAGTCACTGTGAACTCAGGACCCTTTTGTCCCATTTTTTCCCAACCTTCAACAACATTGGTAGTACTATTTATCTAGTCTGTATTTCCTACTCGTTGTGTAGTAGGTATACAAAACCATTGTAGTATGCAAAAAGCCTGTGAAGGAAATGTAAGGAATCTGCTGCCAGAAAAGCTAGGATGTAATTGGAGAGGCTTTACCCTTCCCTATGGTTGACAAGGAAAGAAAAGCTCAACATTGGAAGAAGCTAGAAGTCATGAAAGCTGTTGTGGACAGGATTGTTTTCCTAGACTACAGGAGATTAGTTAGCTGAAGCTTAATGACGAGACTTTACTGAAAGATGTGAACTGGAAGGCACCACACAGTAAGGAAGTATTCTTCCATGAGATATAATAAAAGGACCAGTCTTACTCTGATCAACCTTCATTTCAGTGCACTGTGCTTTTTGTTGTTGCACTTATTGTAGTACTTAAGGGCTGGTACTAGGCATTCAGTGGAGATACAACCTTAAAATAAATGGAAGGACTGCAGAAACTGCGTGGTCAGAAGATGAGGCATACTTGGTCCTTGTCACAAGGGAGCCCTGTAGATTGCTGTATATGCTCACAGTTGCCCTTCAGGGCCTTGGAATAACTCCTTGCTTTCCATTACTTAGGAGCTCTCTGCTCAGGTTCTCCCTAGGCCTTTGTTTTTACTTTCAGTTTCCATTGAACAAATACTCCTTGCTCACTGCAGATTTACAGACCATGTTGGCAGTCAATTGTGAAGTATGTTGGTATTTGAGAATTCTGAAAGAATGACATACAGACTAGTTAGTTAGAAAGTGGTAAAGAATCTAAAAATACCTCTGCCTATTTCATTTTTCAGTGTTGAATAGATAGTTACAATTACTTTAGGTAATCCTTTTCTTAGAGATCAGCAGTATTCATTTTCATTGAGAGGGTACAGAATGCAGAAAAACCATAAATCCGGAAACAACAGAGCCTGCACCGTCAGAAGAATGTGGCTATGTAGAATTTTACCAGCTGGTTTTGCTTCTGGCTGTCAAATGAAGCTATTTGATGCTTTCAGCAGTGTCTCCAGTCAGTGAACAGAAACAACCATCTTCTACTGGGATTTCATATCCAAATTCAGAACACTTGTTCAGTGATGACTGAAGGCATAGATTTGTCTGCTGTCTTTTGAGATGCAAGAAGAGGGGGAGACTAGTTCTGCACTGAGTGCTCTTTCCATGTCTTATTACCCTAGTTAACTTTTTAGAAAAATGGTTATATACAGTAATTTTTTCCTGGGAATTCCTCTTTCACTGCTGCCCCTCTCTTGGTCCTTGTAAAATTGCTCTTGGTTCAGCAGCAGATTTCTACATGGAAAGCCTGTTCTTGAAGAATATATTCAAGAGTCTGGGACTTGTTTGAGGCAGTTGAAAAATAAATATAAATTAAAATAGTATGCCATACTAAGAAAAAGTGATGAGGGGGAAGTAATCAAAATGTGAAATGTTGTGTATTAATATGTCACTTAGAGTAGAAAGAATACTCTTACTAAGGAATACCAAATGCATTATTAAGGACTATTGTAGCAGTGAGACAAGTTTCAGCATGTGGGTGAATTAGTAAGAATTTGAGAGGTCTGTGATATATTAAACATACAACTTAGTGATGAGTTTAAAGGAAAATCACCACAAAGAAAATGTGTATTCAGTTTATATGAAAAAAAAACCACTCAACATACCCACAAACCACCAACCCAAAACATAACTAGTTGATCTAACAACAAGAAAAAAAATGGAAAGGAGCATCAGGTAACCATGAACTCCTCATTAGTTTAGTGAGTAGCAATTTTAACATGTCAGTGCATCATCCTTGTCTTTTAACAGGTCCAGTGACTCTCTGGTTCCATTTCACCCCCCTAACTGTTCACTTGAAGAAAAGAATTAGTGTTACATAAGTCTTTATGCACTTATTGCATTCACGTAAAACTATATCACTTTGCAGGCACATTTGAAAGGATTGCAAACACATTGTTTAATCTGTTTGGGAGGTGTCATGAGATATTCCAGCTAGCATCTTGTGTGGTCAGTCATATGGAACAGCCTTGCTTCACCACTCATTTTATCCATCTGGTTGCAGGTCACAAATGTGACCTCTCTTCTGTCTCCTAGAATTGTTAGAGTATGCTTGTATTCTGCTGATGTTCAAAAAAATGGTGAAATATAGCTCCTTGATTC
Organism: Megaceryle maxima; assembly: GCA_024605025.1. Classification (NCBI taxonomy): domain Eukaryota; kingdom Metazoa; phylum Chordata; class Aves; order Coraciiformes; family Cerylidae; genus Megaceryle; species Megaceryle maxima. Next base: position 34,977 of record JANHGN010026643.1, on the reverse strand, counting down.
CAGAAATCCTTTTTTTTTTTTTTTTTTTTTTTCATTGTTGATTGTTTTAAATGAAAAATTACTTAAAACTGCAGTGGGAAACAAGAGTTTACTTTCTCCAGACACCCTTCCATGTTTCCTATCAGTGATTCAGGACCAGAGCCTGTAACTGGGTGGCTCATTCTTGATGATTTCCCACCTCATTTGATTCCCTTTGATGTGGGTTAGTCTGTAGGAAGAAAGTATATCCAGGAGTGCAAGAATTCTTACCTTAAATTGGCTAGGAATACTCTGCCTCATATCTAGAAATGTTCCTTAAAATGACTTCTTGCCTCTTTCTGCTATTAAACATCTGATAGAAAAACTCATTCAAATGAAAGAGAAATATCTTGTTGCCAAAAATAACACATTAACCCCTAGCAGCTTTGGTAGGCGTTAGTGCAAGCAGGGATGTATTGTGCACTTTCAGCTTCTAATAACCAGTGGCTGGCTCTGAATTTGTTCATAGCAGAATACAAACAATTGCCTTGACAGCTATTGTCTCGTTTTGTTTTGTTTTGTTTTGTTTTGTTTGTTTTAATTGGCTTGAGTAATTAACTTGAAAGAAAAGAAAGAAAGAAAAAAACTCCAAGAAAGTTTTGTTTTGAATGAGAGTCTGGGAGGAGGCTGCCTGCTTATCACCATTTAGAGTCACCATGTAAATCTACATTTTGATTTGCAGAAGTATTAAAGAGATGATTGTATGGATTATAAACCAGGTTTATAGTCACTTTTTGTACACAGTGTTCATGTCAATGCTTTTGATTTCTTTTTGAAAACTACAGTCTGCATTCTTAAAAAGTGAATGACAAAAGTAGTACTTATGGATACTGTAAAGGAAAAGAACATTGGGGGCAAGTGTATTGCAAACATTCTTTAAAGTTGCACTAATAATTTCTTGTATCTTAGATCTTCAGGGACTTAGGGAAATCAGTTCAGTGCCTTTGTATTTCTAAAACTCATGCTCTCTGAAACCTACAAGTAAGGAAGCAAATCAGTAAGAAGGGTAGCATTGTTTGCTCTTTGTTTGTTTGCTTGTTTGTTTTCAGTGAGAATGCTTGCTCTGGAGTCAGAACTGAGAAAAACTTATTTTCTGTAGGTCATTGAACAGGCAGAAACCACTGGCTTCCTGGTAAAAATCTCATGACTAATCCTCTTAACTGTTCTGTCTGGGTTTATCTTCTGGTGGCAGCCAGAACAGAAAACAGCTGGAAATAAAAGTAGGTAATAGTAATAGCTCCAGAGACATAGGTATTCTTGCTACAGGTAAGAAAAGATACTATGGAAAAATGGTTGGTTAATAATTGGATTTTTGTATAAATACCTGCAAAAATCAAACTATTGGAGTCTTGCTTAGGATGAGCTCAATGGAAGATGCAACAGAAATAACAGAATGCCATGCCTAGGAGTACTTAGGATGACATAGGTAGCTAGGGTTCCAAACACCATCAGGTAGTAATGTGAAGCTATGCATGTATCTTGAGTTACGCTTCTAATTTGCTTTAAGTGTGTTAGCTAAACAAGTAATGGAATAATAGTCTTCCATGGCAAACTGCCATCCATATCTTCCTTTCCTGTATTATATAATTAAATGAAATCTTACAATAAATATTTCCATTCTGGGTAGCTGCCCATGAGTTGGAAAATGGTTTTGTAAGAGGAGTATTTTAGTTAATTAACCTCCTGTAAGTGAATCTGCTATCTTATGACTCTTGAATAATAAAATTTATGAGTAATGCAATACCCAAAATAACTATCCTAATGATTGTTTCTTTCAACAGATGAATTAAATATGTGGCAATTAAGGGAAAATTTTAAATAGATCATTATATTTAAATCTGGAATCCTCGGGTGAAGTTGCTATTACTCTTCAACTACATGACTATGAGGGTGCACATTTTTTCTTTAATGATGAGAATGTAATTCAGTACAAAGGTTTCCAAAAGAGCTTAAGTCTGATTTGGGGCTGTCTGTGCCTGGGTAGCCAAAGGTGAATGGAATGAGATATGAATGGTCATACCACACAGGGAACACAAAAGTGCAGCAACCAGAGCTGTGAAAGTCTACTTAATATTCAAAGAAATAAACAGAACATGAAATCTCTCAATTTAATTGAGTTAATACTGTTATCTGAAATAGATTTGGGTAAGACTGTAAAAGATGACCCACTGCAATTCGATGCTGTAAGTGAAAGGGAGTTTTTCTTTCTTTGTGGAGTCTATTTTATGAACTCCCAGACTCACTGAGTAGAGAAATAATTGAAGCATATAGCTGAGGTTTCACACTGGAAAATTTGGTGTCATGTCAAAAACCACTGGATTCCTTCTTAAAACTGTGATGTAACTTGTTCTCACAAAGAGAAACAGATTTGTCATAGAATGGTAATGAAACAGCAGGGAAGAATAGCATAAGGTTGCAGTTAAGTAGGGAATGTTACACAATGCACTACCTAGAAAGAGGCTATGTATCTTCCTCATCTTGCTCCACTGATTCCATTACAGGTGCATGTGTTGTGCATATTATTTACTAAGTATTCCTCTGTAGCATCTCGGGTGAGTCTCAATAGCATAAATGTATCTCCAGTGCTTAAAGTTGCCATAGCCAGTGTTTCAAGCAGAGTTATTTCATTATCTCTTGGGATAACATGTAAGACATGTAGCTGGTTGAATAAAAGATTAGTGAGCTAGAAAACCACACATGAACATATTTATTAAATGATTACTAAGAAAATGGAGCCATAAATTATTTTAAATATCTGAGTGCCTGAAATACACACTAAAGATAATATCATCTGTCTTGTATTTGTTGTTTCTTTTCAAGGAATTGTACCATTTATTTACAGATTAGAATCAGAAATACAGAGCCAAGCATTTAACTTCCATGCGCACTGCTTATGAAGCCCACCTGGCAACAGTCTGAGTCGTCTTAGTGAAGCTAGAAGCCATAGGGTAGCTGCTCAGAAAGATCTGTTATACTTGCGACTCTCCATTGTCAAAAGCTAGTGATGGTATCACAAGGAAATCCTGCTATATCCCCAATGGCACTTTAGCATTTAGAAACAGCTGTACTAAGAGCTGTGTCTAAGGTAGAAAATCCTAATATGACAGGTTTGTTTTTATTTCCCATTCACTATTATTTTGCTGTCTTTCACTATAAATTGATTGTGCACTTTAGATCTGTAAGTAATTTAATACCCTTACGCAGTGAAGAGAAAAAATGTCATTGCTATATCTGAGGATATATTCTGCAAGAAGGTATAAGTGCTACTGTAGCATTCATTACCCTAAGGGGGTAGCAAAAATAGAGTATATATATAGTAGGTTATTTTGAAGGACTATTTTAAAAAATATACAGTGAAACGGTACTCCTTCCTTTGGGAGACTTACACTGCCTAAGTGATCTGAACATTAGAAATTTGTTTCTGACAGGAATACTTAAATATTCTTTATTTTATTGAATCCTTTTACCCATAGACACATTATCCTTTGTACCACACTGATCTTTCCTCTTTCATAGCATGTTTATAATAATTTTTTATAAATAGTCATTATGCTTGCTTTCAATACCTCGTTTAATGTAAACGTTCTTAGTTTTTTTTAGTATTTCCTCATCTAGATTTCAGATTAGTAATAATTTCAGCTGTGTGTTGCTGAATTCCTTCTATTAAAACAAATGTTCATGATCTTTGCTATTCTCAGACTCCTCATTTTTCTATTTGCTGTTGCAAAAGATTCATAATATCAAAAGACAAGGGCCTTCTTATTGAGATTGGTTTCAGTATGAATTCAGAGACAATCTGTCTCATATATTCTTGCCTGCTTGTGTCTAACTTGCTGTCAGCTTTATCTGAAGGCTATTTCTGCTTTACTTGTTTAACTCTTACTGCATGATTTTTTCCTTCCCTTTGAGTGTTAGGCTCTCAAATTATTTTCCTTGTCATTGTTCTTGTAAACATTTTTCCTATTGTATTTAAAGAGTCCATATGAAGTAGTATGAAGCAGTCTGTGGCTCAGGAAATCTGGAATAGCTAGAATCCTATTTCTAGCTCTATCACTGGCTTCCTGTGTTATCTGAGACCTGTGATCCTATTTTCCTCTGTAAAATGAGAATATGGACCACCTTTCTTCTAGAGTCATAGATGAAGCACCCTGGGAAGTTACAGTCGTAGAACACAAAAAAGAAAATAGAGATAAAAGAATAGAGTTCTAATGAAAAAACTAAAGAGTAAAAAGCTGGGGGAAAAAAAATCAGATCTTCTCTTTCAAAAGGTTAAAAAAGCAAAATTTAAAAGCTTGAAAACTTGTATTTGTCATGGAAATAATTTTAAGATTGTCCACCCCTAATTTATCAAAAAGTGATATGTCAGAATATTGCTTTCAGCCAGGGATACAGAAACATTATTAATATGAATTACAATATCTGGTCTGCAAGAGACTCTATAACATAGGCTTCCTATAAGGTCAACAAATAGCTTTAAAGAATCCTTTTTATGAGTATGAATTTCACTTTCTATACATGTGCACAGTGTAAATGGCTGTGAGCTTTATTCTGCAACTGATACCAAACTAATGGGAAGAGCTTGAGGAACTTGTACGGTAAACTGGAAAGCATCACAGAGGTGCTGTGGTGCATCTGTGGTCAGTTGGCTGTAGTACTGAGGCACAAAGTTTGTTATTCACCATTTAACTTCTTTAACTGCTGCTTATGTGCAGTTTGCCAGAGGTAGGGAATGCTCTTTGACAAAAACTTTTCCATTAAAGGAGTGAAATGTTTGTAAACATTTTTGTAAAACCTGATTTGATCTAATGAAACACTTTTAATCTTTCTAGCCTTTCTGTTCAATTACTCTTCTAGTTATTTAGTTGCTTTCATTATCAAGGAAAAAAATGTTCCTTTAGCCAATCACATCTTTGTTTTTTCCAGGTTTGCACATGACTGTGCATACTACTCTAGAGTGCATCTTTTAGTCTGTACTTATCTCCATGGTTCAGACTTTTTTACAGAACTGTATATATTACACCCTTTATTTTCTAATATTCTACTAGTGTAATTATGTTACATACTATCTCTTTACCAAATTAAAAAAACAAAACAAAAAACACTGGGCAGAATATTTCAATTTTCAGCGGAAATTTTAAAGCTAAGAATTTATTTCTAGATCTTCAGTTTGTTTTTTGGTTTTTGTGTGTGTGGGGGGTGTTTGGTTTTTTTCAGTGTATGGTTGGTTTTTTTTGTTTGGTTTGTTTTGGTTTTAAGTGATGTTGTAAAAGTGAAAACTGTCCGCTTTTGCAGGAAACAACATGGGAGACTTATTTCAGTTGTCAGATTAAAATGCTTCTAGAAAGGTCTTGTGTTCTCAGCTTCAAGCCGTAGGGAGGCCAGACTTGGTTCCTTCTCAACTGGACAAAGTGCTGGGGACCTTCCATTCCCCCTCATGTTAGGCACTAAAAGAATCTAGATACTTTTTATGATACTTTTTATAGTCATTGGTGTTCTTTCAGAAGTACAAAGCTATATTATTAGGAATATTTCAATCAGATTCAAAGTAATAGTAAATAAAATAATGTATGACTAATTCTATGTAGCTGTTTAAATACATGTAAAATTGTAATTTAAATGTAGGTATCTGAATACAATAGTTTAGAATTTTAAAGCTGAAGAGGGAGAACAGACAACAGTAGGTAACAAAAATACAGAGCTTATTCTTCCTTCCTCCAGAGCAGTTATTGAATGCCTACTCTAACCACTCAGACTGTTTCAGAATACAAGCACATTGAGTATTACCAAGTTACAGTAGTATTACCCTAACACCCACTCACTTGTGATAGGTAGGAGAGTCCAGTATAGGAAAAGTCACACTCACTTTATATGACTGAGAAACATCCCAGCATAAATCCTTTTTATTAATTATCACTGTTTCTACTTTTTTTCCTTAACCTACCCTCTTGGAAGTCAGAAAACAAGTGGATGCTTACATCACCTGAAGCAGAAGCAGTCACAACCACTGAGGATAAACCTTATTGTTTCTTTAAGCTTAAGGAAGCTAGGAAGCATATTTGCAATTCTTTGGGTAAAGGGCTATAATACACAGCCTCACCAACTGCATACTGAGGCCTGGTTGTTCACATAGACAAGATGGCAACCATGAAAATGACCATTTCTTTTGTGGTACATTTCTCTCTGAATCCTCAAGAAAATATTTACTAATTTAATTCTCAATGGGGAAATTTAGGTAGCAATTTTAACTGTTTGCTTTTGCATGGAGGCTCAAAGGAAAAGAATGAGTTTAGAGCAAGTGATTCTCTGGAGTATATGCCTGAGTCTGTTGATTTGAGTGTTTAAGTTACAGATAATTTACACAGCTTGTTCTTACTATGTTGTCTGGGAGGGTTTTGGCATACTGCTGCTTATAAGGTCACGTCAGGACACCTATCCTCCCATTTGTCTGAGTTTTCACATGAGTTTTTCCTCACGTTCAGAGGGATCTTCTTGTGGTCCAGTTTGTGTTCATTGCCCCTTATCCTATCACTTGGCACTACTGAAGAGAATCTGGCCCCATCTTCTTGACACTTGCCCTTTAGATATTTAGAAACATTAATAAGGTCCCCTTTTGGTCTTCTCTTCTCCAGACTAAAAAGACACAGCCTTTCCTCGCAGGATTGATCTTCCAGTCCTCTCATAATCTTTGTAGCCCTCTACTGGACTCTTCAGTTTTTCCCTGTCTCTCTTGAACTGGGGAGCCCAGAATTGGACAGAGTAGTCCAGATGTGGCATCACCAGATCAGAGTAGAAGGGGAGGAAAACCTCCCTTGACCTGCTCGCCACACTTTTTTAATGCACCCAGGATACCATTGGCCTTCTTGGCCACAAGGGCACATTTCTGACTCATGGTTAACCTGTTGTCCACCAGGACTCTGAAGTGCTTCTCTGTGGAGCTGCTTTCCATCAGGTCAGTCCTTAACCCATACTAGTGCATGGGGCTATTGCTTCTCAGCTGCAGGACTCTACACTTGCTATTGTTTAGTTTCCCTTGGCCTAACCTGTCCAGGTCCTGTGAATGGCAGCACGGCCTTTTGGTATGTAAGGAACTCCTCCTTTTTTTGTATCATCAGCAAACTTGATGAGCCTACACTCTGTCCCTTCATCCAGGTCACTGATGAATATTTTGAGTAAGACTGGACTCAGTACTGACATTTGGGGAACACAACTAGCTACAGGCCTCCAACTAGAGTCCAACTAGACTCTGTTTTGCTTTGGTTTTTCTTTCCTGATGAGCAATAATTTATTTAAAATTATGTTTTGGTCACACAGGTTTATTACTGCTAAAGAAAGCATTTTCAATTTGAATTAATCACAGTGATATCTAACTATCAAATATTAATGTTTTAAAACACATCTCTGAAGGAATAAGTTATTATTTCTCCAGTACAGATAAGGACTTAAAGAAGAGACAGAAAATTGCTATTTTATGCCTCTGTTTATGCAATCTGAGAAACTTCAGAGCACCTCCTGGTCCTCTTTCTATACTTGTAAGTGTTCAGCAGTTTTGAGAATACGCTCCTTTAGGTTCTGAGTTGAGCAATATTACGCAGAAAGCTTAGGATAAAACAGCTTTCTGGCTAGTGCACAGGACCATCCTTTATTAAGGTATAAGACTGAAAAGGATCTTGGGTGATCAATGAATCCTTCCACAGTAGATTATCTAATTATGTAATCTGTTTCATAAAATGATTGGTGTCCATTTTCAACTTGGTCAGTTATCTTTTCCCTTTCCTTTCCTGTTTCCATAGAGGATCCTGGGCAACAGATGTATTCTGCTCTAGACTTCTCCTCCCTGATGATCAACACCTTACCGATTTCTGGTTTAGGTGTTAACTAATATGCATCTGGATTTTTTTCTTGCACACTATATCCTAAAAGTTTCTTTACTGATGTTTGATCTCTGAGAGTATACACAGACACTACCACAGTTAACCTAATTCCCAAGCTCTTTCTGTCTTTACTTAGAATATAGAATTTCAATTCCTTTAATTGAAAGTAATGACTTTCTTCTGTGCTGCTTTCATTTAGATTTTTACCTGCTTTGAATGAGGGTAGACAGAATTATACAGAGATGTGCTTTAACCTGCACCTCATACTATATACAATACCTTAGATCTTTACTTGAAAGACCTTGCCAGAGACAGCCTGTTTTCACAGTAAACTGTGCATCTTCTGTCTGGCTCAGTTTATGCTGTGGTTGACTGTCACAGCCAAATTTTTCTTGTTCACTGTCATTGCTGACTAACGAGTTTCTCAATACAGGTATATTTATTAATCCCTAAAGATGAGACCCTGAATATGCTGACTGTTTCCAACTGTACTTGTGGTTACAGCGTCCAGTGCAGTATTTTTCTTTGTGTAAGAAAATTCAGGATTTGTTATATTTGATTGCTTAATTTTATATTATTTGATGTAATTGTTTTTAAATTTGGTTCATCTTCCAGAAATTGTTGTTTCCTAAATTGCAACTTTCTAAGCCCAATGATAAAACCTGTATTTGTGGTTTTCAGAATTTCAGCTCTAACATCTGTTTTGTACAGTCGTTCCATGAGTAAAATGCTCCAGTTCTGGCTACCTACATATCATCAGAGATAAAACCCCAGTATTTGGACTCCTGGGTTGCGTATATTCTTTCTAACCTAAACCAGGATTTTTGGACTCAGATTTGTGTTTTATTTAGATTTTCTGGTAAAGAATATATTATAAGGTAAAAACAAGACTGTTAAAAGTTTTAGTCCAAATCTCTCTTCAACCATACAATTAGGAGTATTTTGTAGCTTCTTTTACTTTTGATTGTTTCTTAACCATCCAATACTATCAGGAATCTGGACCACTGGGTGAATTTCTTTGTTCCTGATATTAGTGCCTTTTTTTAAGTGAATTAAATGGAAAAGCTCCATTTTATCCATCCCAAACACAGAATTCTGAGATGTTCATCCTGTGAGCTAGTTGATAGATGGAGTTTCATTGTGCAACAGCCAGTATCCCATTAGAATGTAGCAATGCTTTAGACTCTTACAAATGTGTTTTCAATAACAGATCTGAAAGAACAAAGATGGTAAGCATCAGCATCATCCTTTTAAAGATAGACTAAACTGACATATGAAGGAGTTATAGTTCTCTGTTCTACTGAATAAGGTAGAAGCAGGCAAAATAGGTTTTTCTAATCATCAATGACATTGGCAATAAACCAGCAGTGTGTCATTTTCCTTTAATACAACTGATTTACTGGAAGAATTTTATGGTTAAATTTCCAAGTAGAATCAGCAAATTTCTACCTTATGCTATCTTCTATTATAGACAAAATATCTGCATTGGGATGCTCATTTCTATGTTAAACTTTTTTAAAAAATTAGTCAATAAAACAAAAGCTGTACTATCCCATTCTAGAATACATATACATTTATTAGAAATGAGTTAGGTTAAAAAGAAATCTGTTCTGGGACAACAGAAAGATATGGTCTTTACTTTCCCAGTAACTGTGTGCAAATGGCTAGTTGAGGATCATCATATCTTATTTGTGTGGTGTTCATTCTGTCTTAAAATGACACACAAATGCTATTTATGGTGCAAAGTGGGAGGTTACGTGATTTAACTGATCATGAGATTACTCACTGAATCGATGTCTTGCTCAAGTTTTCCCAGTTGCTTATGTTTATAAGAAGGAAATATTTGTTGTGTACCTCGTATTAAAGCAGGTATGCATTTGTTGGAATGGGCAGGACAATTTAGAAATCTATAGCTCAACGATCTTTGCTGTTAGCACCATCTGGAACTGCATGTGCTCTTCATCACACAGTACAAGAGGAAAGCTAGGCATCCCTTCTTTGTCATCATTCTGGTTGTATTCACTTCTTTTCAGTGTAGCTATGTTTAATAGCAGCAAAGAAAACACAAAGGAACAGGAGTGACAGGATAATGGAAGGCACAGAAAGGTTTTTTGGTGACGACAGAGAGAAGAGGCAATTACCTATATGACTTCTTCTATTATACTTGATTTCTTGTTACAAACACCAGTCGAGCTTTTCAACCAGATCCCACTCAATGAGACTTGTTTTGTACTATGAAATGCTGTAGTATCTGTCTAAGCAATAACCACAGGGAAACTGAGACTCTTAAACTGTTTATAAATTCAAAAGGAGCAAACAACTCTGAGCCCTCTCATATGCTCTAGTGGCAAAAAGACCAAATAGAACACATGGGTAGAGAAAATAAAAGGAGGGAAGCAATCTTACTTCTGTTTACAGTTGTGGTGATAGAAAATTGCATCTGCTTTGTTTCCAGTTTTTAATGTAGTTTTTAAACTTCAGTGAATACAGAAAAAAATCTGATGTGTTTCACAATGGGCAATTTGGGGCTTTTTTTGCTTTGTTTATCAAAAGAAAGATTTAAATTTGTCTAAGTTAATGCTGGGCAAGAACTTCTGCAGAGATAAAATAACAGCTGCAAAGGAGGTGGCCCAAAGCTATGTCAGAGCAAATAGCTAACAGTTAAAGAGATTAAGCAGGACATAAATGTGTATTTCAGAGATTTTAAGAGTGGATAATAATGATAATAATAATAATTAAAAATCCTTTTTGATCTTTTGGGAAGACCTTGTTACCATGTACCAGTACATAAAAGATGGCTACCGAGAACATGGAGACTCCAAAACAAGGGTACAAGTTACTCCCGGGGACATTCCGATTGGACTCCATAAGAAAATTTTTCACCATGAGAACAATTAGACAGTGGAATAATCTCCCAAGTGATGGATTCCCCTACATTACACAGTTTTAAGACTCAGCTTGATAGGGTGCTGGGCCAACTATAGATATATAGAGCTTACCTGAAAAGGTTGGACTAGATGATCCTTGAGGTTTCTTCCAACTTGGTATTCTGCGATTCTGTGATTTTGATGTATATAATCTCAAAAGGAAATAATAAACCAAGGAGGAAAAAAGCACACTTACAAACTTACACCCTATTTATACTACTTAAGTTATGTATATTTTTGTTTATGATTACCAGCTTGGATGTTTTTTCTTGTTGGCCAGATAGGAGCTCTTCAAAGTCCAGTGGCTGAGTAGGAATAGTAAAATGCAGGATATTCTCTTGCAGCTAGTGTTAATGTCTGTTTCTTCTACTCTGCACTTCACTGTCTTTTTGACTACTTCATTTAGCAAATAAATTATTGCCTTGGGCTCCTTTCTGTAAGATTCTAGACTCCTCCTTTTCATTAACTATAGAGAGGGATGACATTATGAAATATCTTCCAACATCTTTTCCTCATTAATTATTTTGAAAACCATCATAAGAAAGGTTATGGTGTCATAATATCACATGTTTACATGAAGTATATAATTAAATATTGAACTATTAGGTCATAAAAAGTATAATGTGGAAACAAATAACGTGGATGGAGGAAACCATGATCCGAATAGTGGGCTTGCATTGTCTTAATAATTTCTGTCTTGATTAGTTTGTTTCTGGTATATTGACTGTACAGTGTTCTCATGGGATCATAGAGATGTATGTATATGATTTTAGAACTAGAATTTATTGTAGTATATAGCATATCCTTGAACCAGAAGAACGTTTAAAATACAGTGAAAAACTGTGAGGTTATTTATCCAATGACATTCTATGTGATCTATGGCACACAGATTTTCTTTTTTAATGCATACCATCTTGGAGTTATCAAAAAATATGGTGTATAGTGAAGGTTTTTCAATGGCCTATTTAGTGCCCAACAAGGAAATTATTTCCTATACCTTCCATAGTATTAAATTGAAAGCCCATATTAAAGGAAACAGTTGAAATAGGAGTTAGTTCAAACTAGACCATTGGGACTGTGTTCATTATGGCTGTCAAATGACAGACAAATCCTGCTTACTTTGGGTGGGTTGTAAAATACATTTTTAGGAAAAGTAATGAAAAAAGATGTGAGATAATGATGGATCTTTAACTATGATGGAGAGACTTTTGCTTTTATTTGATTAGCTAATGGAATGTCAGAGAAAACTAAATCTACAAGAATCAGTTTACATCAAAGTTAAAAATGTATTCCCACTCAGGGGAAGGATATTCTGACTCAGAAAAGACATAGGAAACCACCTGTAAAGGTGCAAACAGTCACTATTGAGCCAAATGTTTCCTTGACTGCAACAAATGTACTGGCTTTTTTGACAGTGATTTTTTTATGGTGATTCTGCTGTACAATGTATGGCAGACTTGGTAGTGTTAGGTTAATGGTTGGACTCAATGACCTTAAAGGTCTTTTCCAGCCTAAATACTTGTATTCTATAAATAAGACTGGTTCTTGGTATTTTAAATATATTTTAAATTTT
>JANHGN010026642.1:232457-243528 GCA_024605025.1 Megaceryle maxima | reverse complement strand
AAAAAGAAGAAAATAAATATATAAAAACTATTTCAAGTCCTGGGAAATGTACACTTAATCCAAATTCTGTCTTCTCCACGACTGAATTCCTGGTTTTGGTGAACACTGGATTCTCAGAATGTGATAAAGCACCTTTTGGTAATAAATTTAACAGTAAAAGGGACTTCGAAAATTAAAAGAAAGCAGTTTATTTGTAAATAACATGATGGCATTTGCTTGTCTCTAAACAAAAATGTGGCATAATCCAAATTATTTTTTGGCCTAACAACACTGAGATCAGCAAATTTCTGTTACAGGAGTATGCACTTAGTAGTTAAAATGTAGATTATGGCCATCACTTACTATATATACTTTTACTTTGCCTGTATATACTTACACTCACAAATTTATATATCTACACATGTAATGTCATGTATTCAGTTGGGCAACATTTGCATTTACTAAGCTCTCAATTTTTAACAAGCCTGATATAAGGAACCTGTTAAATGTCTACAATATGTTCACCTTTCACAGCGCATAATAAAGTCAAACACACTCTTACAGCTACTTCATTGCAAACGTACTGGCAAAGAAATGAAATCTTTAAAGGAGTGAACTCATCTGAAGGTGGTGATTGAAAGCAATTTCACATCTCAGGAACAGCGCTTGTCACAGACATCCTGTCAGGTCTTCATGGGTTCCAGATAACACCTTTGGTGTATCATCAGAGTGAACTTTTGCCATTGATTCTACTGTAAAATTAGATTAATGCATTGTACTCATGGGTTGTTGTATTCAAATGATAATTTTTGCTTGCATCTTGCTATTCACTAGGAAATAACCAGTTCCATATGACTCATCGTGTTGTGGGAGTTCAATGCCAAGGCTGCTTGCACACAAAAGAAAATTACATAATTATACTAAATTTTGCAAATCAAAAACTTCTTGGTAATTGCCTTAAGATTATTTTATATTCCATTTTCAGAAGATGCTTCCCTGTGTAGCTATTTAGCAGGAACATTTATTACAAAAGTTAATTATAGTTTCTCAAAGAATTATAGAAGGGGTTTTGGTTCTTTTAGGGTTTTTTAACCAAAAGAAATATCTCTGTCATATGCATTTCTGAATTTTGGGGTTATGTGTTGGTTTTTCCCACATTCTTGACAATCTGATTGACAAAATGCCATTTATTTTTACGGCACGTGTATCTGAGCTGTACTTCAAAGTTATTGAAAGGTTTTCTGTTGGGCAAAAAAACACGAAGAAATGAGCACAGCTGCTCTTAATGGTCTCTGAACTAATTTCAAATTAAGGAAAGTATTTTAAAGTTAATAAGGAATGGAAAACATACTGAAACATTTTGAATAACATGTTATTTCAACATAGAGATGAAAACAGACAGGACTTTCAAACATCACTTCATTGAAGGAAAGAAGGCCAGGCAGAAAATTGATTAAAAAATATTTTTCCACTTTCTGTCATTTATTTTTGTAGGTCTTATTGGAGTCCAACACTGCCAGTCCAGAAATCAGCAGCTATTTCTGATGTGTTGCTTCCCAACTTAACTACAGACTGTCACTTTAATCTCTAGAGAATGCTCTTGCCTAGGAAGACTGAACTGGTAAGGGGGAGAAAAAAGAAAATCACTTCTAATTACTGTTCTGTCAATTTGGAGACTGACTTGCAGCATCAAAAATCTATCTTTATTTCTTACAATAGAGTAGAACCAAAAAAAGTCTCGACTTCTTGAACCACAACTCTGTCTGGTTCCTGAAAATGCCAGTTTCGCTAAACAGGATTTCTAGACTGCAGGCAAGTGGGAAAAGGTAATAAAGGACTTCTCATAATTTAATGATAACTGGTCACAGAGTACTGTTTAGCCAATTCTAATGCTTCAGAAAATTGGATTTTGATGAGGTTTCAGCACCGTAATTTCCTCTCCCTATGCATCTCTACAAAGGACTATTATGTAAAATACTGACTGAAAGGTAGCCCACACTCTGCATACTCTAGGATGTTTTCTTGCCTTTGTGAACTTCAGACACCCTGTTTATATTTACTGCCTACTGCCAGAATGGGACAGAAAATAAAATACATGCTGTGAAACTCACTGATGTTTTCTCCCATCTTCTGCACTTTCCTCTGCCTTTCTTTGAATGTTCTGCAAAGCAGTGCGCTCTATTTCTCACTTTTCCCCTTTGCCTCCATACACTGAAAGCAGAGAAATGAAACAGAATTCTTAGCCTAATACTGAGTAGGTGACAAAACATTTTTTTTTCCCCTCTGCTTTGGGGACAACTTTGAGACACGTTTCATAGCTGCTTGACAGATCCACAACTCCTTCTGCTCAAATCCTGGCTGAATTCCAGTCTCATAATTACATTCTACCTACCTAGAATTCTCCCTTTAGTTCAAGTGGGATAGTGTGCCTTTCTCTGAGCTCTGTTACTTTGCTTATAAATGCCCACTGAAACTAAAGAGAAAGGCAAGCAGGATTTGGTTCACTGGTCTAAAAATATAATATACAATGAACCAATTGTTCAGTAAAGCTAAAGAAACTATTTGTATGGACCTAGGCTAGAATACTGAATCAAAAGCTGTTGCTGACCAATTAACATACTGGTCTGTATAGACAGAATTTAAGCTCCTGTTCTGCTTTGATTCAAAGTGGTGTGGAATGAAAATATTTTCATATGGAATCTGGAACTCATAATCCAATGCCCAATATAAACTTTCTAATAGCCTTCTGCCTCTCTGAAAACAATTAAGTGGCTCCATTTGTATTTCAGCAGGGAACTAAAAGTTTCCAAAACTTTCTTTTTCCAGAAGAGAGACATGTCAGTCACTAGTGAAATTTCCTTTTCAGGTCCTAATGTAAATCTCTTGGATTACAGGAGTGGATTAAACCTTCTAGAAGTTCTAGGCTTTCCTTTCTTTATTAACACTTCCAGTAATCTGAATTTTCATTTGTACTTGGTAAATATAACTGAAAATTTGATATAGTCTAACTCCTAATTACTAAATACTCATGATATCTAAAGCAAGATCAACCAGTTTAGATGACTGACATGGGCAGTTTAACAGCAGTTATATATGAACTATTAAGCAGTAAGATTTTCAAAATTTCAAAGATCTTTTGGTGCTTAAAAAGTAACACCAGGACAGGGGAGAATAATTAGTAAGGGGGAATAAAGGTGGAATCTTGATGCATATGAAGAGAGTGGCTGTAACTATGGATACAAAACTGCTCTTGGAGAAAGAAAAATCATCAGAACATTAATAAAATGAGAAAAAGTGAGTGAGGTAGATTGAAGATAGACAGACAAAAGAAAATTAAAAATGAGGACAGGAGAAGAGAAGGTAAATTGACAATCTCTTGCTTAGGATTTCAATTCTTCTCCTTTGGCTTTTGGCAGAATCATGTATTCAGCATTTTGTTTTCTCTATTCATCATAGTAAAGTTTGTGGTGTTTAGATTTCCTACTAAGTTGACAGAGGGATTTTGTCAGTAATTTGCTTTGGTTGCTCAGTGATTGCCAGTCTGTTGTGATATATATTCACACAGAACATATTTGTTTTCCTACTGAGTAGGAGGAATGGAAAGAGGAGAAAAAAAATGGTGCGGACATGATGACCTTCACTGTGAAATTTACTAAGTGACCAAATGGTAGCTGTGAATTTGTGTGACTCTCATGGTCCTTTTAGAAACAGTGTGATAGACCTGATGGCTGTACACAGCATGGACCCAAATTACACAGTTCCCATTTGTATCAGTAGTATCATCCCAAGAAAGCACTTTTAAACATGCTGAGTGATGAGTGTAGAGCTGGCTTGATCTGACAGCTAATAACATGAAAACGAGAGCCAGAAAAGCCTGTCTTAATCCTTTTCTTCACCAACTCTTACGCCTTAGAGAAAGCCATTTAACTTCACTAAGAACCTCCTGTGCCAAGGAGGGAAAAGACAACAACAACAACAAAAAAGACTAAAAGACTTCCCAAACCAGATTCAGAGTCGCAGCAACTTGACAAGATTTTGTCTACTACTTTAAAGATGTAAAAGCTAACAAAAGTTGGATATCTGGGGTTTTAGGTACTTTAACAAACGATCAAAATGCATATTACAGTCATTCCTCTGTGTGTGGAAATAGTTATCGTTCTACTGCAAATGCATAGAGTGCCAAATTCTGATTTTAGTGACGTGTATCAGTACAAGGCCAAGGACACAAAGACAATTAGAATATTTATTGATGTTCACTAAGTGTATACCACACAAAATTGCATCTATACTCAGTAGTTAGTAAATACATTATATTAGAAGTTAGGGAAACCATTTCCATCAAGCCTTAATTGAGAATTGTCATTAGACTTTTTCCTGTAGACTTTTTTGCAATTCCTCTTGCAGTTTTTCTGTGTGGCAGAAGAGGCAAGAACTCACTTTTTTTCCTGGACACTACTGAATATCCTAAAGCAGTCCAGCTCACTTGCTTTTCAGTTATTAATAACATCCGCACCTGCTGTACCTGATCTTCTCTGATCATTTTGTCTAGTGCTAATGTTTTACCTTTTCCTTTTGAATGATTGCAGATGTTTGCTGATTTATATGCAAACTGCAACTGCCTTTTAAACAAGCTACAAGTTTATCAGAAAATGCAGTAGACATCAGAAGAAAATTTCACTAGCAGCAGGTTTTCCAGATGATGAAGAGACAGAATGCTAAGAAAACCTAATTTATTTTTTGTGTGAGGTAGAAGGGTTATATTCCTCTGGGCCTTTATTCCTGTGCATGCCACTTTGCAAATGAAACACACCACATGAGTACTGTATGAAGAAAAGCATCATGAATACTAAGTTAGTCTTGAGTTGCACAGGAATATAAAATGCATTGGTTCTAGTTAAAATCGATTTTGTCTTGGAAATAAGTATTGGATTCACTTTCTCTCTCTCTCCCCAAAACACTTAGACAGATGGAAAATACCACTGTAGCTCCTGTATAAAGTGGTAAATATAGGACCAAGCACTCCAGAAATCTTCTTGGTAGTTTCAGTAAAACCCATTTTCACTGTTTCACTGGAAAGAGGTAGAGCCTCTGGAATGAATTTGCACAGTTAATCTCTGTTGATTCAGAAGATTCCTTTCTCCCTGTCCCCAGTACTAACAAGATCTAATTGGAGCAGAATAGATTCCAGAAGTTCAGAGTCACTATCTACTATGGAATTATCAAAAGAAAAGAGATGGAACAGGAGCCACTCATGGAATCCAGTCCAGTTATCTTCTGAACAGAAGTTCTCAAAAAGTTTTTCATTTTTCCTTTAAAAAAAAAAAAAAAGTTCAGGAAGAAAAAGGGCTACATGAAATTATAGAAACTAAATTTTGTATACGGCTGTAGTAAGTGTAGCAGCTTCTAGAGTCTTCAAGCTTCCCTTTATATTAAGTTAAAATAAATTACAGACCTAAAATTTTTTAGTAATTACAGACTTGAAGTAAAAGTACTGACAAGTATTGATGAGAATAGGTACACTAATAGAACCAAACTTTCACTATCTTTTGAAGGCCCAAATGACTCTGAATATCTTAACCCTGGAAAATGAATTATTCATATTTTTCACATGTGACAGTCAAGGAACTACAGTACCTTTGTCAAGTACTGTAGATTTTCAAGTTTTACATACAACTTCACAATCTGTAACTGAAATGCAAAACAGATTTCTGCTACATTGTAAAATATTCAGTAGTATTTAAAGAAGGTTTGTTGATGGTACTGATTCTTCTCACCTAAAAAGGGCAGAGTTGGTCAATCTGGGGCTGTAAAACTCACTGTTAGATTCCTTTCTTCAGTACTACTTAGGCCCCATCAACTGCACCACTTCTCAGCCTATTCACAAGATAAAAGTACAAAAGATATCATTAGATTGATTAAGACTGATATTCTTGATTGGTTATGATCTGATCAATTGAGGATAAGCAAATCATAACTTTGCTCCACTTGCATTATATTCTAATGATATACACATACTTAAGGTATAGGCTGAACATGCTGGCTAGGTATTTTGCTTCAACATCAAGTAACTTTCCATCTGACTTGACAAAAAAGTTAATCTGGCTTTTCAGTGCCAGGCTTTAGATCAAAAGTACAGTGGTAGATTGACACTGTCTCACTCAGCTGATTCAAAATTGCTCTAAACATTTGACTAATTACTTTTCACTGGCAGGTTGGTTTTTTTGTTTGCTTGTGCCTATAGAGGTTAGTCTGATAGATATATAAGCATGTAAATTTGTACTGCTGGGTATTCCAGTAATTAATAGATCTGGTACCATTACTGTGGAAACAGCCTGAATCAGAGGAAAAACAAGTGCTTCTACTAGGCAGAACTTTCTAAATTTTCATTTCCTTAACTTTCAGTCTCTGGGGCAGGCAAAATAGACTTGAAATGTAACACAGATTAAAAAAAAAAACAAACAAACAACAATAAAAATAAATTTCCTTATTCAGTTAATGAACAAGAGAGAATAAAGGTCATATTCAAACCAACATGAACTGAAATACCTTATTTGTACAAGGCATTGAGCAGCTGCAGGGTGACTCATTAGATACTCAGAGATATTAAAAACCAAGAGAGATCACCCCTGAACTCAGAGGACTTTTTGCCTAGGCTACTTTAGGCAGATAGAGTTCATCAATAGAGCTCATTGGAAATATAGTCTGAGATACATCTGTGAGATCACAGAGGACTTGAACAGGCATAAAGGGGACAATATGTGTTCTAGTATTTCAGGATTGGACTATATACTGTTAATTAAATCATTGGGTGAAAATTTTCTGTAAAGCTACTTAGATGTGAGTTGTGAAATATGAGTAAATAACTCAAAGAAAATTGTAAGGCATTGGAAGTAAGGAAAAAATGAACTGAAAAATTGAAACAGCGTTGTGTATGAAACTGGGACACAAAGCTTGGGAAGAACATGCTCCAGCCCAAGAAACCTCCTGCCTACTGCCAAATACTGCAAATAAGAAACACCCACTGTGCTGGTGAATACAGTGTACTACAACACCAGTACATTGATGACACTGGTATGCATTAACACAGCAGGTGCTGTGCAGTGAAGGAATTAAATACTGTAAGACTCTTCACACAGCAGAATCTGTTGCTTTTCCACCTCCCAGTTGTTTTCTCCTTCACTGTGGAAGTTGGAGCACTGCACAATCTGGTTTAAAGTCTGGCAAAAGTCATTACCTTTCTGTTGTAATTCATATTCTCCTTTGTATTCTCTTTGAGGCATCTGCAAATCCATCCACTATCGCTCTGCTGCACCGTATAAATAACAGATATTTGCCTTTAAAGATTAACTAATATTTTCTTGACTTTGCATGCAAACTGTTAGGAACTGAGAATACTCTTTTCTTCTATTTCATACTTCTGCACTAGTACAGGCAGTTTTGTATTATGTCACACCACACTTTTACTATAATCCCCCTTTACTTTATTCCCTAATCAAACTGCAGCTAATCACTACAACAAAACAGTTAATCATTTCTCTGTCTTTTTGGTGTACTTTTGTTTAATTATGTGACATGCCACAATTTGCATATCTGTTCCAAGCTCTCCCATAGTTAGATTCTGAGCTTCAGAGCTTTATACTGTATGAAATATCATTCTTCAGGGTTGAAATACAGAGATTTCTTTTCCCAACTCCTCAAAATATATCTTTTTCCTTGAAAAATCTCCAAAGCTTTCTGTAAATTTTTCACTTTGTGATTGTATGTACTCTTTCAACATATGGAAAAGCACTTGTTCAAGCTAAGAATTAGCTGTCTGTGATCATTCTTTTCTCTCCCTGGATCTCAGACATATGCAGACAGACCCACACAGTCCTCTACACTTTTTAAAATGAAAACAATTTGTCTGCTGTTCTGATGCAATATATAACTGTAGAATAATGCTTCCAAGAAATCTGTGTAAAACTGCTTGAGAGATGTACAAAATTTGCTTGTTCAAGATTCAGTTTTCTGTGGTAGACATATTTTTTTCAAAAATGACCTAGCACAGAAATTATCACTTTGCTTTGCCTAGTTGAGCATGGTGAATAGCATCTCTTGTATAATTCTCCTGGGGAAAGATACTGAGATAATGAGACATATTCATGTACATAAAGTATACCCAGTTAATATGGATTCACAATTAAAAGAAATTAAATTCTAAATGTTCCTGTATTAAAAACGCATCTAGGAAAGCCTCACAAAGGGAAGAAAGAGACCTCATAAAAGATAAGATAGTAATCTAATAATGGGAAGAAAGAAGAGATAGAGGGGGTGGGAATCAAACTAATAGTTGCAAGTTCTGCTTGAGTCCTTACCTGCACCTAGCTTATTGTGTCTATCATCACAGCAGCTGAGTACCTTCAAAGATCATCAGGGACATTTTTAGAGCCTACTAAATTCCCATGTAAAATAAATGATTAAACTACAGTTAAGTTGAAAGGTTAAAATACAGTCTTTAAAGCAACTGAAAATTAATAAAAAACATTGCTGTTCTGTGCTTCCTCAGCCCATGAATTTACTTAGTTGCCAGGTTTTCACTTATTTCTTATCTACAGCTGGAAATACTTTTAAAGCAGTCTTCCCTCAGAATAAAATCTTCCCTTCATAGTTCACTTCTGAGTTTAAGAATTCCTAAGCACAGAACAACAGATGTCTTATATTTGGGAATGCATTAATGTGCTTATCCCACTTGGATTAAAATGTCATAAAACTAAACCAGAGAACACTGATTTTAATCCTTTGTATTTCTCTGAAGCAAAGTCTAATCATCCATTATTACACAAACTTTTCCTTTTATTCTGCAAGTCAAAAAATTTCAGGATATTGGACCTAGACGTTTGGGTCTACACATGCATTAACTTAATGAATACTGGCACTTGGGTAACTGATGACATGTACAGTACCTTTCGGGAAGTGTGTAAAGAAGTTTATGGAGAGACACCACATTGCAGCAAGGAGGACTGTGAGATGTTTTCCCCCTGGGGAGGAAGGAGCAGTAGAAACAACATGGAATGGACTGGGACTGACCACAGCCCCCATTCCCTGCCCCCTGCACCACTGGTGAGGAGGAGGTAGCAGAGATGAGCCTGGGAAGAAGGGATGGGTAGGGTAAAGGTGAAGATCCAGTTGTGTTTATCACTGTCCTACTCTGATTTAATTGGTGAATTGTTGGTGGTTTTGTTTAAATTAAATTAGTATTGTTTTCCCAAGACAAGTCTGTCTCTTGCCCATGACTATAATTGTTGAGTGAGCCCTCCCTGTCCTCTGTCACAACTCTTGAGCCTTTTGTTGTATTTTCTCCTCCGCATCCCACCAAAGGGGACTAGGACTGAGCAAGCAGCTGCTTGGTTGCTTTTGTTGCCAGCTAGGTGGGCTCAAACCACCATACAGTCTTATATTGTAATCATATCAGGAACAGTCTGTATTTATAGACCCCAAATATATTATCCTGCTTTCAGTTATTAAACAAAGGCAGGCTTGGGTTTGAACCCATTTTACAAGAGTTTCACTTTACAAACATGTTTCAGAGCTAGCTTATTGTAGGCACTGAAGGTGCACCAGTAACTAAGTTCCTTATGGGAAGGCAGAACTAATTGTTACCCCTTCTTGGAATGTCTGAAGGGCTGTCCGACATAGGAAGAGAAATAAATGTGTCTAAAACAATTACACTTGTAAGAACAGTACATTACATTAAATATCAGATTGATCATCGTGCTTTAAGAAACAGCCTGGAGAAGCCAGAGAGCTGAGAAGTTTTATTTTTTACTCATCATCTTCCAACATGATTTTACTCTTTGTCACTAATGTTTCTTATAGTTATGGAAAGCCTGAGATGGTTGCACCATTTTTATAACATAAAAGGCATACATTAAAGTGAATGTTTCTTCTTGAAAGTTCATTGTGTTACCACTGTGTATTCTGTTTAACTACTAAGGGATGTAATTTAAGATATTTTTTCAGGTGGAGTTAATAAAA
This sequence comes from Megaceryle maxima, assembly GCA_024605025.1. Classification (NCBI taxonomy): domain Eukaryota; kingdom Metazoa; phylum Chordata; class Aves; order Coraciiformes; family Cerylidae; genus Megaceryle; species Megaceryle maxima. The sequence continues at coordinate 233,535 of JANHGN010026642.1, read as the reverse complement.
TCAAACAGTAAAAGTGTTCACTTAATCTAGAACATTTGAAATAATATTTAGAGAACATTTTAACTGAGGTTTCCAGTAATACCTTCTGGCTGAGCTAAAAACCTAAAATTGATTAGAATAATCATAATGTAATAGTTTTACCCTTTATCAATTATGAAAGATTAAAGATGGAGAAAAAAAAAAAAAGTATGTTTTTCATGTGTCCATGTGTGTTTATTTTTTAATATGTAATAACTAACTTCCTTACAAGACTGTGTATAGAATACATCTTTTTGAACTTGACTTCAATTGAACTATAATTGGGGCAAAACATCCTTTTCAAAGTCACTTTGTCCTAAAAGTGATAAATTATAGAAGGATAGAAAAGCAGAACAAAGACAGGAAGTTTTCAGATGAAATTGCCAGACACCAGGTCCTATACATTTACATAAGAGCAGCTCGTGGAGAACTAATATGGAATTCATAGCTAAATCTCAGATTTAAAAGAGGTCACATACCACATGACAGATTTCTTGTAGAACAATCTTGATAATTTATTCATCAAGATGATATCAACTAGGATATGATGGTGGGAAAGGAAAGTAGAAATAGAAAGAGCAGGATGGGGAAAGATGTGGTAGAATTGTAATAGATTGTACAGGAGAAGAACTTTATTAGTAGGAGACAAAATTATAAAAATAATATAATAAAGGAAGCTAATCAGATAACATCATGGTTGAAAACAAGAAGCCATACAGTTGGAAAATACAATACAGAAGATACAAAATATAGTGAATTATAAAACTTTGATTGAACACAGCTTACTTCCTAGAGAAATTGCAATATATCTGCTGCTAAACATGACTGCTGCATGCTCGAGTCCTGAATAAGATTTTTAAATACCAATTGAAAACATCTTAATGGTGTTTGCTTTTTGGATGAAATAAAAAAAGAGAAAAAAAATCCAAACCAACAGAAAAGACCTAAGTTTGAAGAAATCTTGCAATTTTTATCTTTCCCTTTTTTTTTTTTTTTTTTTTTTTTTTTAACCCCACAAACGGTCCCCTTCCAATCATATACAAAATTAAGCGAAAAAATA
>JANHGN010026642.1:179632-232357 GCA_024605025.1 Megaceryle maxima | reverse complement strand
AATTTTTATCTTTCCTTTTTTTTTTTTTTTTTTTTTTAACCCCAGAAACAGGCCCCTTTCAATTGCATACAGCAATAAGCACAAAAATGGGAAGAGAGCATAACATATATTTAGGGCAAAACATCATCACAGAAGCACTTGAGGAAATCTTCAGTAGTTCAGATACAGGAAAAGGAAAGATGTTACGTCACTGACATAATATTGTTGAAAGAAATATAAAAGGAGAGGAATATGCAGTAAAAAGCAGATATTTGCAGTAGCTAAACAAAGATGAAGAATAACGATAAACATGGTACTCTGTCTAAACAAGTGATGAATTAATAGAGTTATGTTACTAAACAGGAAACTGAACAATGACTTGCAGAAATAAACAGAAAAAAACTACAGTATATCAGTAACATGGACAGAAATTCTTAGGGTCACAAGTAATTAGAGTTACTAAAAATTAAACATGGTAACATCATCTGAGGAAATAATTAATTATTGACTGAGAAAAATGATTACATTGTAGTTTTGTTGTACTTTGTCTTACCAATTAGTAAAATTATTATTTGTAATTCTCAGGAGTTCTAGCTTTGAAAAGGCAACAGAAGCACACAGAATTTGCTACTTAGAGTGATTAGAAGATTTCTCTAAAAGCTTTTAAAGAAATGGGGAAAATATGCATTGAAAATCTTACTTTAGTTCACTGAAGCTTACAGAAATACCTTCTGACTTCAGTAGAAACCAGGTTAGATGATCAGTAGAGACTCAGTATTCCCTGTGGTAGTACTGACTGCGAGATGGAACACAGCTGTATTTTGCCCTCCCCAGTAACTGAAGTCCTAGTCTAGTGGCTCTCAAGAAACAAGGCACACACTTGCTTATCCTTCAGTTAGTCATGACAATAACTTCAGCTAACAGTTACCTCGCAAGGTGAGTATTTGGAGGCAGAATTACACAGCTTACTTCCCAGAGAAATTGCAATAAATCTGTTGTTAAGTGTGACTGCTGCATGCTCAAAGCCTGAATAAGATTTTTAAATACCAATTAAAAACATCTGAATGGTGTTTGCTTTTTTGATGAAAAAAAACAAAACAAAACAAAACCTAAATTTGAAAAAAAATATTGCAGATTTTTATCTCTCTCTCCCTCCCCCCCCCTCGAAACAGGACACTTTCAACGCAGAGCAAATAATTTCTAACTCTCAGAATGGAAATTGATTCTATTTCTGTTAAGGCAGATTTCAACAACTACAGAGAGGAGATAGAAACAAATTCAGTACTAGTTCTTCATGACTCTTTTGTAAGTCTGCTCTTTTTGTGCTATGTGTTTGAGCACATAACACGACTTGGATGGTCTGGAAAGCAACAAATAAGGAACTTGAATTCTGGCATAAACATGGTGGAAGCAGTTGTTCTATTATATACCCAGATTGAGCAATACCAATCAATCATAATTCAGACACTGAATCAAGGATACACTTTAGTACCAAAGATTTTCAAAAACAGAAATACATGAATAGCTATAATCTCAGAACTAACCCTTTTGCCCCCTCCATAACATATCTTGTCAAATTTTTCTACCACAGACCAGAAAATCAACCATTTCCTGGCCTGCATCAAAAGAGGCATGGCCAGCAGATCAAGGGAAGTGATTCTGCCCCTTTGCTCTGCTCTGTTAAGACCTTACCTGGAGTACTGCATCCTGCTCTGGAGTCCTCTACAAGAAAGACATGGACATTTAAATTAGAAATAAGGAAGAAGTTCTTTACCACGAGAGGGTGGAGCACTGGAACAGGTTGCCCAGCGAGGTGGTTGAGTCCCCATCCCTGGAGACATTCAAGGTGAGACTTGATGAGGCTCTGAGCAACCTGCTCTAGCTGAGGATGTCCCTGCTCTCAGCAGGGAGAGATGACCTCTAGAGGTCCCTTCCAACCCAGTCATTTCTGTGTTATGTTTCTATGCTACCTGTTGGAGCCAGTCCAGAGGAGGCCACAAAAATGATCAGAGGGCTGAAACACCTCTGTTATGAGGACAGCCTGGGAGAGTTCTCATTGTTCAGTCTGAAGAAGTTTCTGAGGAGACCCTATTGCAGTCTTTCAGTACTTAAAGGGCACCGAGAAGAAATAGACAGACAGTAACAGCCTAGAGAAGTACAAGTAAACTTAACATAAATAGTAAAAGATAAAAAATGCTGACTACTCATCAGACATCAAGGCTTCACTCAGTCATTCAAATACTGTCTGGTGTAGAGCATGGATAGAGAAGTATCACAGCAGCAAGCCAAAATCTGCAAAGCTATGACATTAGCTTATCAGACAAATGATTGTGATAACTCACCAGCACAGAGTTGATCTCCCATGAGAAGAGAAATAAGATGAAGAACCTGTTCTCAGTCATGGCCCTCATGCAGTCCAGGAAGTTTGTGTCCACCACCACCCAGGTAAGGTCAGATAAAAAAATAGTAACTACAGTGCAATCACAGAAATTCTGCGTATTTCAAATTGTATTTTTCAAGTGCTGCAGCAAAATACCTTTTTTAGTGAACATTACAAAAACAGAGAACACATTTTCAGATCCATGTAGAATTTAGCATATGGAGAGACCCACATAGTCCCTTAACTGCAATGGGACATCACAGATGAAAAACTAAACTATAGCTAATATATTTAGCTATAACTAATAGCTAAACTATTAGGACGAGTTTCCCACTTCTTGCCTTTTCCAGTTGGAGGATAATGCAGGAAATTAAACACCCTGCACACATAGTCTTCAGCTAAACTCAGCAGAAACCATAAAGAAAGTATGAGAGCAAAGTCTTCCTAATTCCAAACAATCGTATTGTCCTGGGCAGAAGGCTATTATGACAGTCAGACTGGTATTTTCACAGTTTAAAATACAGCTTTGATTAAAAAGAAGATAGATTAAAAACATTTCAAAAACCCACGTGGCACACAAGTTGACTCACCTGTAAGAACTCCCGCTCTTCCATTGTGGCTACTCTACTTAGAGAGGTGCTTTGTTGAGTTAGCAGGGAAAAACAATGGCTAAGGGAAGGAGGAAAGGTCAGTAGTTTCCCTCAGTCTCAGTAGTGCCCCACATTGCCAGATCAAGTGTCAGCATGTACCCTTCCCACTGTAAGTGAATATAAAATCCATCAGTTTTACTTACAAAAAAGAAATGTTGGTGTTAAAATAGCACAAGAAGTAAATAAGGATAGCAAGATATTGAACTAATTTAAAATTATCATAGAAAAGGACAACACATGCAAATGAAAACTTTTTGTGAAGAGACTAACTAGCAAACCTTTCCTTAGTACATAGAAGTAAACTATTAGTAAAAATGTGGTATCATGTAATTCTTTTTTTCCTAAAAACAGGATGTTCCTTAACACCATGTCACAAGGTAGAACTTTGTGATGTGTCTCTAGAGATGTAAAAGAAAGAATGCTGCAGAGAAAGGAAACAAGATCATGACTCTGTAAGTAGGAAACATGCCTGCAGAGTATACCAGCATGGAAACTCCTCTTTATACAGAGGTGTAATAAATGTTAAGCAGGATTTTAAGAACCTCTGTAGGAAAGAATTCTTGTATTTGTCCTTCCATAGTTGTCCATGGCTGTCAACATGACAAGTGCATTTCAGAGTCTCAAATGCCCTGGGTAAGAGGGGCTATATTGCAAGTCATGAAGGGTAAAGGTAGAGCATGAGGTAGCACAATTATCAGAACTTGTCATTTGATAAACTTGTAGAAGACAAATTACCTTCATCAGAAGATATGATCTAAAGCAGTAGGTCTTCATACTGCTTGTTTATATTTTACATTAGTGTTAGAAGAAAACATGAAAGAAAAAGAGAAAGAGATTGCTTAGCTGCAGGGTTAGGTCAGTGTAACTTCTCAGTACACCTTCCTCTGAGACTGGTGGTACAAACGGTGCATTCATCAGCTCCTATCTAAATTACTCTCAGAAAATTTGATATTCCTGGGGAATTTCAGTCTAGGTGCTTCTAGACCTTCTATTATTTGAATGGTTTTTTTTACTGATAGCAGGAAAACAGTGTAAAGTTGGAGAGGAAAGATCAAATCAAAGCTTCTATGGTTAAGCCCTGTCCTTCCAAAAAAAGCAGCAGATTATTCTCAAATACAGTTAAACACATAACAAGATACAATCAAATCCTCTGGACAATAATATTAGGGACAAGGCAGGCAGTACTTTTTAGATAACAGAGTTTGCAATAGATGAATTTAATTAATAGTACACAAATAGTCAATACATATTTTGTGATCGCGACAGCCATGGCCAGTTCATTCTGCCATCTGTAGCACACAAACTGTTCCTATGTTGCAGAGGCAGGGGAATCAGGAACAAACGTCAGGCAGCTGGTACTGAGGACTGTGTGGGTAGGCAACACGAGTACTTCCCAGGAGAAAAGTACGAGCTTGGACTACTGTTAAAAGTTTCCAATTCACATTCTACTTCTCATTCTGAATCGAGGCCAGATTTCACGTGAAAGCAATCAGGTGCAAAATTGCTGGCCAAGCAGATGCCATGAATATAAACAAGGGATAGAACAGGCTGCTGGATGGCTAGATTTCCATTCAATTAAAACTTCTGGACTGTTGTAGTGGAATTTCTAGTGAAGTGGAATAGCATATTTGAATTTGGTTGGTCAACTTACTGGACAAACCTCTAGTCCACCTGGCAGCTGACAAACAGCAAGCTAGCCAGCATCCTGCCTTTCCAACCCTTCCCAACAGTGTTTTCTGTCTTCCTGGAGTTAAAAAAAAAAAAAAAAAAAGGCGCATATCAGGAAGGACAATCAACTACTTGACTTCTACTGAAATATCAACAATCATGCATTCTCAAAAATCAAATGATACTGTGAAATCTGCAGTTTCAGTTAGGAAATGCCTTCCCTGGAAACAACTCCAGAAACCCAAAACTGATTCTGTGAAATCTGCATTTTCTGACAGAAAATTGCTTGCCTAGAAATAATTTCAGTATCTCTCCCTAATCCAATTCTGTTTCACATGTTGTGGCACAGTAGGAAGTTATGACTGAGGACCAATGCACACATGTATTAGTTGAGATTTGGTTGCCATACAGGAACTAAATGGAATTATTTGGATTGATTTTTTTCTGAAATAGAAAAATATTAAATTTGCCTTGAAACCAACCATCCTAAAGAGCAAAATGAGCTTATTTACTAATATAGTAAGCAACAATTTTGCACTTTGCTGGGTAGGACTCCAGTTTGTTTTCTCCTCTGACAGGTTGAAATTATTTTCTTGGTTGATAGAGAAGAACTCACAAGAAGCTCTGTAATTTAATTAATCTTTTTGGTTCTCCATTAAATATCCAAAAATATATGTGTGGGTATAACCTTGCAATATTTTACGGAATTAATGAGATTATGGTTCTTTGGTTTGGAATACTTGTAGTAATTAGACTTAATATATGAATTCTCACAGCTGATCAGAGGTGTGAAAGTCATCTTTATAATTAAGACCTATATAGCACCATATTGTCTGTGCTTTTCAGCTGCTCAGTCACACATCAACATATAATATATTGGCTACCAAACAGTTTGTATCGTGAATACCTTACTGTGAGATAAAAAAAGACAGATACACCTCGCATTCCTTATCAAGAAAATTATATTTCCAAGCATTTCTTCTTACGATGCTCTATCATCAAATTTAGCAAACAAGGAAAATTAATCCAGAGATAATTTGTTTGCCACTACCACCAGATAGAACCTTTATCACTAAATCTGAAGGACGGCTGACAGTTAATCGCTGACAAATTCTTGCTGTTTTTTAAATTAAATCTGTGTGATGCTTTTAAAATTACACATATTGATAAACTGATCTCTGACTTAGCAAAATGTCCAGCAGCTTTGTATTCTGAAGGACTCAACAGGCAGTACACCATGAAATGTGCAGCAATACACTGCCATTTTGTAGTGGTATCAGCTGTCTAAAAAGTAGTTATTTATTATAGCCATTTAATGTCTAGTCACTGGAGAAACTGCAGGACTAATAGCTCTTCCTTTACAGATTAATATTTTAACTTTGGAATTTACCCTAAGTTTCTTTCCATCGATATCCAATTATGTGAAAAGAGGTGGATATGATTATGGATGCCTAAAATGCATTGATTAATTATGTGCCATCAGTCACTTCTACACTAATTTCTGATACTGCATGGATTAGCATGAGCAGTGTGAAACCAAATATTTAAACTCTTCCAGTAATATTTATAGACAAAATGTCATTTTTTTCATAAATACTGATCCAGTTTCACCTATTTTCATATGTAGCATAAGTACCCAAAAATGCATAAAATCCCCAGAGCTATGTTCTACTGTGTAGGTATCAAAATAGAAATGCTTTTTGAAGATCTTTAGTTGCTACTGACTGTGAATACTTTAAACTACTGGGAAGGATACAGATGCAAGTTCCCAAATAAGCTTAGAGTTTCTTCTTTCCAAAACTATGTGAATTTTAAAACATGGGTGAGAGTTCTAGTCCTCAATAGATTGCAATTCTGGCTTGTGATATACAACGATGGAAGCTGTATTCTGAAGTATTTAGTTAACAACAAACTTATCTTGAGATACTGTAAATTTCACAAAAGGTTACTCAGAAATGGTAAATCACACTGATTTATGCTAGAATGGATGGACAAAAATCCCCCAAATTTTCATTTTCTTTTAATAAAGAAATATTTTGCAGCCAAAATAAAAAACCCAAACAAACAAAACCAAGCAGACCAAAAACCAACCACCAAAACACTCCTGAATCCTTGGTTTTCTTTAGAATGTACTAATAGCAATTTCTTCACAAAGTTATAGGGTTTACTAAGAAATCTGCTCCTAGGATAAGCTATTATTACTTCAGCAATCTGCAGGCTCCAAAAGGAATGAAAATAGTTTCAAAAATGCAGGATGTTAATGAAATGGAGATATGGATGTTGAATTTGTGCTATTTAACCACACCTCTTGTTTTCTTTTCATCATAAACTGAAAAGACTGCACAGAACAGCCCCTTGGAAGCAGGGCCAGTCTGAGGACTAGGTAAAAGAGGAGGCTGTCTAATCTAGAAGGAAATAAATAACAGCAAAAGCAGCAAACCTGGTAGCATGGAACATCTATTATTCATCTGCAGTAATTTGTTGCCTAGCAAGAGCTGATGAATCCAATTTTTAGAATATTTAACAGTGAGTTAAGAAGTTTACAAAGGAAAATCAGTAAAAATATTCTTCCTGTTCTAGAAATAATCTAATATCATTACTAGAAATCTGTCATCTTTGACAACCTGGCCAGAGTTAAACAAATCCATGGTCAGCATCACACTAACAGTTGGAGATGGGATTGTTGAAAGGTCTGCTTCACTCCCAGATTGTACAAAAGAAGCAGCAGAAGAAATGAAAGGGATAGGCTCTGATTCACTGCAGGTGATCTGCAATATGGTGAAAGGTCTTCCTCACTCACAGGAAGGGTGAGGAACAGCACAGCTAAGGTCTAAAACTATTACCAGATAACCCCTTTATGGCACCACAATCACATTTCTTATGGCTGTGAGAATAGTGACACACATGCTGGTTCTATCACCAGAATTTTGCAATGGCCTATACTTGTTTACACTGAAATTAATCTCACGGAATCATGGGTAGTAAAGTTTCAAGTAGACGTTCTCCTTTTTCTTTTTTTAGCTAATCAGCATATATAGCATAAAAAGATGCAAGTTGTTCCATTAACAACACAAATGCAGGAAAAATGCTCATACATTCAGTGGATCTGTATCTGGTTTTGTGCCAGCTTTCTAAAAATTTGGCTATAACAGGAAGATTTTGGAATTCATACACTGAGGAACAGCTAGAATTTCTAATTCATCCAGCAAGGAAGAAAGAAGCAAATCAGTTTTCTTTTCATTCCTTCCCCCCTGCCCTGGGACATAGGACTAAAATTAACACAAATGCTATTCATAATAAAATCCTAAGTTTATCGATGTTGAGTGGGATGTGATGGTGACTAAATTGAAAAGTTTTGTTCATAAATGCTAACTTAAGTAAAGAAACAAATCTTTCTAAATAAGAAATTAATCACTCTTAGAATTGTAATGTCCAATAAAATTAAAACTCATTTCACTATTACTCTGACTTCTTCTTATGAGCCACTATTTATACTATATTAAAAATCCTGCTAAAGGTAATAAATTTTACATAGAAAGAAATTAATACAAAATCTAATTACATTTAATTTAATTAAATTAGAAGGGACTTCTGTAATCTCATTTAACTCAAGACATTTGTAAAACAGCAAAATTACTAACAATGCTTAAAAAGCCACCACATACGAAGTTATAGACTTTATCAACTGTCTACCTTACTCTCCACTATAGGAGAGATGAGAATGGAAATCTCATGTTCTGGGCCAAATTCTGCCATAGGCAGTCACTTTCTATGCTCCGCTGACCTGAATCTGTGTTACTTAGATCTATAGTTTTAAAGACAGAGAAGAAATAGGGCACAGGGAGTGCAGAGGATTTCTACAACTTGCTATTTCTCTGAAAATGCATGGGAATCTCACTGTTATTTCTCGGAAAAAAAATGAAACAGAATCTCACTGCTTGTCTCATCAAATTTACCCTAAAAGAATTCCCAATTCACACTAGTAAAACCATTTCTTTTTCAGGAGAGAAGCTTTGTTCTGACATAAGCCCAGGTCAGATGTTCTGTTCATTGTTGATATAGCTGATCTTAATATACGTGGATGGCACAATCATGCTTTATATTGTCCAGATAAGGAGGTAACTCTTCCATCTGATGGACTGCAGCAGAAAATCTACTGAGCTCCTCTTGTGTGTTTTCCTTAAGGTGCAATTTAACCTAGCTGAAAAAAACCCAGATACTCAGACTCTATGTTTTCAACAGAAAAAAAAAAAAAACTTTTTCGAATTCTGTTTTTCTGTTTTTGACAACAAAGGTGACTTTGTAAATTCTCTGATGATTATTCTCAACACAGATGCCTCTGAAGAGATTTGATACTTCCTTCTTGAAGTGTTTTGCTAAGCATCCCTTTTAACTTTGTTCACTGAAGACACTTGGCCAGTCAAAGAAACTTAGTTATGTCAAAGACTTCTTGAATAGGTACCACTAATAGGATGAAATAGTCATTAGTTTCTATTGTTGACCACCAAGCAGCCTTTTCAACTACCAATTCTTCAGCCATCTGGAGCCCTGGGGTTTTTTCTTTGTTTTGTATGATCAGGTGAGTTAGGCAAAATCCTCCTCCCTTTTCTTGCCTTTCTTTATCTTCGTGTGCTGTAGAACTGGCTTTTAAAATGCCATCAGGAACCAGTCATTAAAAGAACACCAAATCTAGTTTTGAGAGAGAACAGCCACCATTTTCATACAGTACATATAGAAATGTGTTCACAGAGAAAACAGTTAGGCAGATTTTTAAAACTAACAGCAGTCCTAAGGCTTTCTTAAAGATTTGTTCACTTCAATGTCTCAGGATCTCATGGGGTTTTTTATTTTTTCTCCTATGCTACAATAACTCAGTCTGTGAAATAAGCTTGGTTTAAGTAGCAAAAAACATTAGGATTTCTCATGTAGCAGCATAAAAATTGCTTTATGTTCAAATTCATGCTTCTCAGCAAGGTTCCCAGATACCTTTCACAGACTGGCAGCTTGTTATCAGAACAGAAGACACTAAGGTTTGCCATCACAAGCTGTGATGAGTATGTACTGACAGAACATCAGAACCTGAAGAAATTTTGGATTTGTATTTGGTTATTTACTAAATTAAGTTCATGGTAATCAGCTGAGAATATATATAAACTAACTTACACAGTTTTGTTTGGTGATTATTAGAACTTTCCAACTCTAATTTATACCTAAGTAACTTCCAGCAAAACAAAGTCTTACTGTACTTGAACAGAAAAATAGTCAATACCATTGCTCAAGATAGGAAATTTATAGTGTACACAAAACTAAATTCTGAATGTGTTAACAAGGTTGTATCAGATATTAGTCAAATTCAATGGCAAAAATCAAAAACTCCAGTTAGTATTTACTTTGGGTTAAAATGAATTAAATGTCAGTTTCCTATTTCTAAAAAAATAATGGAAATATGAGAAAAATCTGAAAATCTTCACAATGTTGCATTATTAAAAGGTACCCCTATTAATATTCATATTCAAATAGATAACAGATCGGAGGGGGAAAAAAAAAATTAAAAAACTGAAGCAAACAGAAAACTAGATGAAGCAAAAAAACGGTTCAGAATAGAATCAAAATAAACTTCCCTGCCTTTCAAGGAAATGTTTTTTTGTAAAGGATTTTTTTTGGTTTGGAAACATATTTTAACAGTTCTATGCATAAGATTATAGTTGTATCTATATAGTTGTGATTACAACTGTGATATTTGTATATAAAACTGTGAATTGTATCATATTTGAGTCAACGAGTGAATTTTATTTAATGAACTGAAGTAATTAAAAAGCCAATTCTATCTCAAGGTGCCCTACTTGAGACAGCATTCCTACTGTTACCATTCAATCTGATTTCCTAACTGTTTTATAAGAATGGCCTCAAAACATTCTGTTTCACTGTTACAACTTCATAAATGAAAAGACACCTAAACCATGTCATTAATGAATGCTGAAAAGAAAGTTTGTTCATTAAGACAAAAGGAAAGACCTCAAATGGCATATTACAGCAACACATTTCCATTCCAGACTTAGGAAATCTTACCAGAAAACATGGATCCTATCTCCATGCCCATTAAAAATAACATCCTACTTCCCCAGGTTTCAGAAGCAGCAGAGTAATTTATTCACAAGGGAAGCTAAATATAAAGCTTGTGTTAAAATATATTAATTTAAACTTGCGTTCTAGAAGTAAAGCCTTTAAAACCTGCAACTGTGCTTGGGAAACATAGCAATGAATGAGGAATACAAACCTTTTAAAAATATCACTGCTCTGTAAGTCTGAAGATATCAGAGTGAGCATTCATAAGACATTTGTTCCTTTACTTCAAGACACGATGATGAACATTTCTTTTTACACCTTCCTACATGGATATTTGAGCATCCAGGCATTTAAAAACAGATGGAAAGGGGGGGAGGCAAAAGTCTTAATGTGACCAAAATAGTAATTTTTCTTAAGAGTTTCAAGAGTTCTGAACAGTCATTCTTCAGGTCTGACCTAGCTGGCTTGAAATGATACCCAGCACTAAGCTGGGAAGTAAACATATTTGGGGCTCCACATCCTAATACACAGAGAATAGCTGCAATGCTCTAAGGAGAAAAATTACTGCCAGAATGCGTCTACATGTTAGGTTTTATTTATTTTGAATGTAACCTTTATATATTGCAAAACCTTCTGTAGGTGGCAAGCAACATACTTAAGATATTTCTTTAACTTAAGAAAAAAAAACAAAACATACCACTGATGTGAATTCTTTGATTTATAGTAATAATGTTCTAGCAGTAAAGAACAACTCATAATCTTTTGCAGTACATTTTGTTTAAACACAAACAAATAAAAGAAAGAATTATTAAAAAAAAAAAAAAAGTGATCTGATAAACATGATTCAGTAACTGAAGAATATTTTATCTGCTCTTTTTGTTTGTCCAGTATACCAACTACATTAAGATGGCATATGACCATCTTCAGTAAGGTGGCAGTGGGGAAAATGCAGCATAAGTGCACAGGAGTGAAAGCAGTTATCATGCACACGCTATCTATGCCTCTTGTATTGCATTTACTACACATACCATACACATACATTTATGCTGCATGTTTGCATTTATTTAGTGCTGTATATGCAAATGCAGAAGCGAGCATTGTTACAGTTCATCATCTGGAACATCCAAGCTCACTCATGCTGAATACAGAAGAAAGGCATCAAAAAGTAGTAGGCAAAGACAGCATCCAGCATTACATCAAAGCTCTTTCAGAAAGAGAGATTAGGATAAAATCAGAAAGCTGTTTCTTAGATTAAAACCACAGTGTACCAGACATTCTTTTCTGCATACAAAAGATAGTATCAGTCTAGATGGTTGCCCATACAGTCACTGTATGAACAACAAAGTAACTGTCCACTATTCTCAAACACAGTCAGAAGCAGAAGCTGCAACAGGCTCACTGTTGACAAGTCTCATTGTAGTGAAGGTAAGTTGTTACAAGTCAGGAAGATACAGCTGCTCTCTGATAGCTTTGCAAACTTTTCTTCTGAATCTTACACAGAACCAGACACATCTGAACTGTCACCCACCAGCTCTTCTGACATCTGTGGCATGCAGTGGTGCCCTTCTTCACTGATCATTGATCAAGGAGGGAGAAATGAGCATGGGCTGTACAATAAGCCTGCAAAACTATACAATATACAAAACTATACTATACTGGCACTTTCTGTTTCTTCCACTCGAAATACAACAGAAGCACCATACTAACCAGAACTTTTTATTTAGCACTCTGACTTCACCAACTGCCAAAGTGGTAAGCACAATAGCTTGACATGACCCCCCAAACTGCTTAAACAGTCTATCTGGCAACGTCAGAACACAGTTCCCATGTCACTTGTGCAGATTTTGCAAAAAGAGAAAAGAACCATGACAGCAAGAGCGTGTCTCACTGTTTCCTCTCAACTGCAATGACATTCTATTAAGAAAATGACATCAGTGTCCAGCTTTAAATTATCAGTCCCTGGCTTGATTTATAATTTGATTAGTTTTAAATCCCAATGGTTTCAACTGAATCCTGTACTTCTGCAATAACAAAGTGATGATAGATTGCAGTATTAAACACAGATGTTGCTGATCTGCACAGTGATCCTGAAATGTTTTTCATTTCTTGTTCAAAAACTAGTGTGATCTTTAAACAGCTGCTTTGTTGAGTCCCACAGGTAGCTGCACTTTATTTTGAGATAAATAATTCCTATATATAGTGTCCGTATGTTCCTTTTCTTTCAAAGGCTTAGTGGAAATTAGGTAAACAAATAAAACATTGCACTTCAAACTGGAATGCATAGGCTATATGGGTGCTAGAAAGCCTGTGAACACCATGAAGTAGAGTCCCATAGTAGTATAAAGGTGGCAAGTATGGTCAAAAATCTCTCAATTTACTGCTGACCTTTGGTGTTAATGCCAACAGTGTTTATATGTGTTTAAAGCCTGACATACAAGTAAGAACCCTGCAATATTGGGGCCTTCACGTGGGAGTTCTGATTTTCAACATTTGAAGATAAGCAGTGAAAAAGTTGTAATTACCTCATTTGCATCTGCATTAATAACAATAACAATAGCTCCAAGAATGTGAACAACAAGCACTGGAAGAAATGGGGTCAGGAATCTTACCATTCTAAGTTAAAGATTACTTTTTCTATATTTCTCTGGTACGTTGCCACACAAATTGCAAGACAGTATTTATTTCATTCTTAGCAAGTATAAAAAAGGATCCTATCAACTCCTCTCAGATCAAGTCTCAGCTCCTACAGTGTTTGGTTTCATTTCTTGTATTACTTTTTTACAATTTTTGCTTGATTTGATTCTTATGTTTGTGCCTTGTCAGAATACCATAAAAAATCTGTTCGATTTATGATGTGGGCAAAAACCCCCCAACTTTGATGCGTCCGACATTCAATCCTAGCTTAATTTGTAAGTGATAAGTTAGGAGGTTTAATCTCAGTGCCCATATGTCACATCTTGCAACCAGATCACACTTTGGCATGAATGGCAGGCTCTGCTTAGCAAAGCTCTAGATTGACATATTGGAATGGGTTTGGGAGATGCTCCTGGGGAAAGCTTATTCATCTTTTATCACTGGTGGAAATATTCATACTTCAGATATCTCATGTGGAAAAACTGCATTTTCAAATCAAAGGATTCTTATGGACAACTATGAAATCAGCTTTTTCTTAGTCAGTGATCTATGTGTAAAGATCGTTTTTACCTGAGCCAGTACTCTGAATAATAGGGACAGCTTCCATCTATCAGTTTCTGGTCCCATATGTATGAAAAGAGAATACAGACAGGCAAAAATGGTGCAGGGTGCAGACTTGCATGTAATTATTTGTGTAACAAAATCTTTTCTTTTCTTTTCTTTTTTTTTTTTTTTTTTTTTTAATCTATCAAATACGTTCTTGTTGATCCTTGAGAATTTTGTAAGGGAGTAAAACACTATATACAGCACACGGCTACTACATGGGAGCATGTTCATTCACTGTTCCAAACTGGTTATAATTTAGAAGAAAAAAAAATAACCCCTAAAACACATAATCCTGGTTCCTAATAATTTAAGTGTAATAGAAAGACCAGTCTTTTCATTTAGGGGATGTAGGTTACTACTGAATATAACTAACCTGTGCCTAATATAGTCTATTTTCATTTTTGTGTATCACGGTGCTTGCTCTTATTAGTCCCTATTGCAGAGAACAGTATTTAGGAGGTTATGGGCCCTTTCATTCAGTGCCATTTACTTGTTTAATCATGCTGAGACCTCCTGATGAAACTCAATGCCATTCTGCTTTCTCATCACATATGGGTTTAGACCAAATCCCATACTTTCCTTTCACAAACAAATGAAATGTATTGCAGTGCATCCTATATCCCAAAATTCCCACCACAGTTTTCTACAGCTTCAAAAGCTAAGTATGGCCAGCTAGATATCACATCTTCAGCTTACCCTCAGACAACTCTCACTAGAACAGCCATTTGCTATGGCTGGGGTCACAAGAGTTTTTCTGCTGTTCTCTAAATACCATCTTATCTTATGCCAGAATGGGAACGTCTTGTGCCCAGAAATGCCATCTTAAAGTTTTGCGAGGACTCTAAACTTAGTACTTGCAATCACATTAAGATGAAATGCATTCTGACAGCTAGAAATAGATAGACAAAACCTTGCTTCAGAGTTGTTTCCCTCACCCAAGTGTGTGCTAAAAACTTTACAAGGAATGTAAAGCTGTTATGAGTAAAATACTGTGAAATATTAGCATTAGTAACCTGATACATAACTGCATGATTAAGAAGGCTATAGCATCAGCCTATTTCAGTGGAGACAAACTCGTCTGTGGTCTTTGTTTCTTTAATTCTAGCATCTACAACAGGAGGGTTTAAAGGCAAGATAGCTGGAAAGGGAGATATTACAAGATCTGATGTGATGGATCAAGATAAACTAGAATGTGAGAATATGAAATGCCTTTAAAGGTATTTCATAAGAGAAAATTATTTTAACAAACTTTTTCCCTGTCTTTTCTGCAGATAACAAAGCAATGTAGGAGAAAAGTTATGAAAATTATAAAAAAAAAGAGAACTCACATATCTTAGCTCATATGATTCCTGGGTCAGATTCTGTTATGCTGTTGCCCAGTGGTTAGGTGTTTTCCTGAGTCATGCAACACTCCCATAGGCTGTGTCACCCTGCTAGGCAAAACTAACCACAAAAAGAAGTCTTTGTACTCTGTCGTGTATGACTGCCACCTTTTCAATTAGAGCAGCTTTGATTTGCTCTGATAAGCACTGGGATCGAAACTGGGGCTGAGATTTGTACAATACGGTAGATTCCTTTGTTAACATTTGCTCTAGTCCTGTGACTCAGTTCAGCATTTCACACTGCTTTGCAGAGACTAAAATTTATTCTTTTGTTTGTCTGTTTTTATTTTACGCTTTCCCTCAGCAAACTTCCTGTTGAATGAAATGTGATGTTGCCTGCTTGTTTCCTTAAACCTCATAGGAAACTGTGTCCAAGCAATGCAGCACTTTTAGGAATTCTGTTCCACCAGCTGCTCGGCTCCATTACAAAAGCACTTGCAGATGTAATTTTTCACTGCTGCTCACATGAGCTCAGCTGTTCAGAAGGATTTGGGTAAGAGTTACTCCCATGGAACAAGAAGCAGTGACTGGCCAGAAGGAGCTGACTATGTGGATAATGATCATCTCTGATATTTCTTCATCATTCCTGGAGAGCACAGCTATCAATCCATGCCTAATCTAGACAATATATTTCTAACACACAGTCCTCATATAGCAGGAAATGACAACTGCGAAAGCTGATTTATCCAAGCTGCTCTGCTAGTTCCTATTCCATGGCAGAATAGCTCATATGCTGACAGACAGACAGCTTAAGGCTGAGCTGTTACTTGATCTCATTATGTGCCAACTGATATAAGTTAGCAACCAAAGGAGTAAACTGTCATCTAGACAAACAAAAATTTTGCAACAGCTAGTAGAAGTAGTTTCAAGGTAAAGCCAATAAACTTTCATTCTTTTGTATTCTTGAAAAGTAGCTTAGAAGTTGACTGGTGACATTATAGCTTCTGTTGGAATAATTTAAATCAAATCTGCTATACCAGAGAAATATTTTGAAGAACAGCACTTTAATAGTTTTTCATGTATCTTTAAATTCAAAATTATTAGTGATTGATTAGACCCTGTTATGTTTAGTTCAAAATTTTAAATATAGATATAGCCATTTGCCTGGGAATTGCTTGGAGTGACATTTATTCCTGATTCTTGTGAAAAAAAAAAAAAGAACATAGCATGACTCCATTCTCTTTTAGACAAAGCAAAGTGGAGCTAGATTGTTGTGGTGAAGCATCAGCAGTAATACTACAGACTGTCAAAGTCTGTGGGATGATTTAACAGAAGTAGTGCTGTCTGTCTTCATCCAAAAGACAGTCGGTTCTATCTGCACCTTGTAATCTCACAGAAGCAGGAAAAGCAGAAGAGCTCCCTATTTGAATAATACAGGGGTTTGCCTGTATTTTTAAGCCTTCTCAACATGATATAATTTTCAACAATGTTTTGGTTTTAGATAGAGCCTATTCTGCAGTACAGAATTAACAACAGCAAGTTAAAAATAAGAAACCAAATTAGTGTTAATTCTGGAAAACAAATAAACTATTTACCATTTTATTTTTCCCTGGACATTTCACTGACTTTGAAAGTCAATCCTTTTTCCTGGCTTCATTTTGACAGTTCATTAGCCAGTGGGTCATCACCTTTTGCTCCACTGAGTAGTGGTTATTTTTCACGCCAACACAGATAAAGGATTCAGACCTGATTTGTATTGCAGGTAATAAATGACAATTATCTGTACCTTTTTTTTTTTCTGATGTGATTCACTGTCTCTGTAACTTTGATGACAGTGGATTAAAGTACAACCACTCTTTCTCTGGTATACTTACTGGAGCAAAGACTTAGAGGTCATGCATTCAATTTTGTGTAATTACTGTCAGTTTAATGATGAAGATGGAAGAAGATAGCGTATACTTAATCAAGCAGATAAGCATATGAAGCTTTTGCATTAAAGATTTAATGGAACAATACACACAGAACTCAAAAATGGACAGTGGGCAAAAAGTGTCTCCTCCATGACTGCTCAGAATGGTCAGGACAAACAGTAAATGCTTTCTTATTTTTACTTCATCCTTTTTCTAAAGACGTTATAGGGACAATCAGGGAAATAGGAGGGGCTAAGAACAACTTTCAGAAATGTCATTAAATTTCACTTTTTTTCTTATAGAAGACAATTGTGAAAAGTGCCAGAGAAGATGCCCTAGAGTCTGAAATTATCTATAGAACAGAAACGACATCGACACAATGGCATAAGCTTTGTTTCCTGTGATTGTAACAGTATCACAAATAGAAATTAAATCTGCTGTAGTTTATATACTTAAATTCACAACTTTTGTTCTATTCTTCTTAACAGTGATGATCACTGTGGTGTCTACAGTGTCTAAAATTCTACATTTCCTCATACTTGAAAGGACCACACACTTAGGACTGTCTCTAATTGGACTGAGAGGCTCAGAACTGGTGTCACATCTAAACCCATTCAGGCTGCCTGTCCCTTCTATGTAATGCACCCCAGTGGGCTTTTCCTGGCCATGCTTTACATGCATTATCATGCTCTGTAGACAACACAGCAAGCATAGCTGCAGGCCAGAGTAAAAGCATTTGCTTAGGGTTTCTTGTAATACAGCAGTTCACCAGTTGAAATGATCATCTGTGTATTTTACAGGAGGAAAAAAAAAAAAAAAAAAGAAAAAAAAAAAAGGGGGTCAAATAAACATATTGCATGAAGTAGGAAACATGAGCATGAGACTAGAGTACTACAGAGGAATGCTAACACAAAGCTAGTATAATGCTACCACCTGCTTCTGGGACGATTATTTCCACTACCCATGCAAATGTTAGGGCCACAAAGTTATTATATGAAAGGAGTCAGCAGGAAGCAGAAATACATCTTTCTTTAGATAGGTATTAAGAGAAAATAGTAATGATTACTGAGACATATGACACAGCTAGATTCTAAGATATACAACCTCAAACCAGGATTATTCTCCTAAACTTGACAAGACATTTAAGTTTTAACATACATCCTCCTCTTCATCACTTCCTATTGATTAATGTAGGTGATGTTCCTTCTTTGTGCTGACTATTGTAAATTCCACTTCCTAATTCCCTTCACTGTGCAGGAACGTTGGTACTTACCTCAGAGCTGTTAATCTCACACTGTCAGGTTACAACATACCAAGGTAACCTGTGTATCCAGCTCTAAGGTCACAGACAAGGTTACAGAATGACAGCCAAATGAGTCCAGGTCTCCTGAATCTCAAGCTGTGTTCCACTTGCTGGCCTATTTATCCATCAGAAAGCAGCAATGGTAAAAAGCAATGAGTCGAAATCGAACTGGATCCTGAAGATTAGTATATTTTCTAGTTTGCACAGATTGGTCTACTAAAATGGTGATAGCAATTCCCAACTATATTTACATATATGAACTGGAAATGTAAAGTTCTGTCACTCATTTTACAAGCTCATGAAATTTCAAGGGGATACAGTTCTAATTACCTCTCATATCCAATTTGCCAGGATAAGTAATAATTTCTACTCTTCTATTAAATGCAGATGTAAGGAGCATGTCAAACAGCTCAAGAGTACAGTGCTCCCCAGATGCTACACCTGTTTCTCATATATCATTTTCCTCCGTTTCATCATTTGCGTTTACCAGAAGGTTATGAATAGCTAAGCTCTGCCACTAGGGAAGGTCATCTCTGAATGATCCTTATTACTTATTACCACTATTTACTTACATTTTATTAATGGTCCACAGGCTCTACTCAGGATCTAACTTGGCTAGACGTTACAGAAACATATGGTGAACATCCCCTGCTGAACATTCTAAGCAGAGAAACAGGTAACTGGCTGGAAAATGTTATACTGGAATGATTATGAAAACTGGTTGACGTATTAGTTCCTTTCTCCCTGCCTGTTCTTCTAAATATTTGTCCACAAAGCCAAATTTTAGGTTTTACTTTTGTTGGCATTTAAACTACAATGATATTTTAAAAATGAAGAAAAATATAGGGACAAGGATGATAAAAGAGAACTTCAGTGAACAAGTAACTATGTCAAGAAGAGATGAATTGCTTTGGACTTCTTGCATCCTTCTTGTATCGCTTGGGAAGGAGCTGCTATCACTGTTTTGGAGGAAGCTGTGTTGACACATTAATTTATACAGAAAGAATGGGTCTCTTGTCCTATTATTAGAAACAGTTTCAGCCATAATTCTCCCTGGATTTTAGACTCCTCAACATCCCCACATATGTAGCGGGCTTCAGGTCTGATGCCATGGTTCACAGTCATCTTCTACAAAAGAGACTTAGTTGGATAAAGGCTGTATTAGACCCAAAAGGCCAGGGGCTTTATAGTCACCATCATTTTGTTCAGACTGATGAACTGGACCTGATACACAATTCTTTAAAAGAAGAGTGCTACTATAGAATGAGTACTTGGAGCAATTTTTGTTATTAGCTGCATCTGATTAGAGCTTCTAAAAGCAGTGGGGCTGAAATCCTACAGATAACTGAAGGCAAACAATAGAGAGGTACACTGTAACTTCAAATAATTGTTAGATAAGCATTAGTAAACTCTTACTGTGTCGTTTCTTTTTTTAGATCCATTTCTTCACCTTCTGCCACGATGGCTGTTTACCACTACAGCAATAGTAGTTAAATATCGCTTGTCTGCAAGATCCACTAAGAACTGGAGGGGTTTCAGACTGTGAACTGTAAAACTCTGATAATAAGACAGTAAGCCTGGCCCAGTGACCCAAAACAAAGGAAGCAATGGATGTAAAAGGGTAATGCTGGGAGAAAGAAGGCAAGTTCTGAATTAACCTGGGATGATTATGTGTTCTGACAGAATGTAGTAACTCCTACTCGCTATACTAAAGCTACATGGCAGCAGAATGGAATAAAAACAGATGTAGACTTTGCATGCAGTAGATAATAGAGTATCTTCTCTCATACATGAGTAAGTAGAGCTGCTGGAATAAATTCTGTCAACAGCCAGTAAGAATACAAGTAATTAGACATACATTTAATATACTAGATTTAATACATATCCTCAAGGAAAAGTCCATAAAGGTATAGCATAAAATCACAAAGGAGTCTGCACACTTTCCATAAGATGTTCTGTTATGTTTATCTACAGAATATATTATTATTATTATCCCTATTATAGCAGTTCCTAGCACAGCTTTGCACCATTCACATATCATTTCTATTAAAAACTATGGAATAGCTGTAAAAAGAAGGGTTTTGTTTGTTTTAATTTCCCAGTGCCCCTGCTGGCTCTTCCAATTCATATCCCTTAGAGAGACTGACAGAAGCAGTTACCCACACATTGCTGGGTTCCACTGGACAGGGATCTCTCCCTTCTCCCAGAAGGATGATTACTTATCTACCTGAGATTTCCTGCTTTGACTGGAGCACCATGGCACTGTTCAACAAATCTATGTTATATATGTAGTAGTAATAGTAATACTATACTGTGCAAATAGCACCCAGCTGTACTCCCCAACTCATGCACTTCCCTGGCCTCTGACCAACTTCACCATGGTGAAGTGGAGTGCAAACAAAAAAACTATGCAAGGAACATAAAAAAAAATCTCTAGCAATTGACCATGGAACCCTTACTGCTCTTACAGGATGTATTCATGTTGCCACTGCCACGCAGGTAACAGCCTTGCCTGAAAGCAAGACTTAGGACATGGTTTAATATCTGCACATTGATAGCCTTGTCCGTAGTCTTAGAAGTGTATTAAAGTCATCTTAGATGGACTGTGTATTGCTTAGCCAAACACTTGAAGCAAAGAAAAGGTCAGTATGATCCAAAGAAACAGGTACTGTTTTCACCAGTCTCTTAGGGAGTTCAAGAGTTTTGAGGCAGATCTGGTCAAGACATATTGGCAACAGCTAAGTGCTCTAAGAACAGTACAGTCAATAGTGATGTGTTCTCAAGCAAGCTTTGACTATTCCCATCATTTTCCTGATGATACCCACCGAGGCTGAGAGCTACACTGTTCTCCAATGATATCTGTCACTCAGAGTAATTCTAAGGTCAGGACACTACTGCCCATTTATCAGTCCCAGAGTAGATAACAAAGTACTAACAGGCATTATGATAGGTAAGACTCATGGAAGCCAATTTGAAAGGCACAGCAGTGAAATCCCAGACTCCCCTGTGTGTGTGTCTCTGTAATGCCGAATACAGCCACTGTGTTTGTGTACAACTGATGTGAATACACACACCTTCCTCTTCTTAGACTTGGCTTCCTGGCTAACAGCTCCCTTCTGGGCTTTGAGGATTAAACTGCTCTGAAAGGCCTATGGAAACCCTAAGCACTGACCATTATTGCTGTTATCCGGTGTTTGAGGATAGACAAAAAGAGCAGCAATACATTTAAAAGGTAATCTTCACATGGGGAAGAATGAAAGCCCAACACAGTTTGTGTTTTTAAACAAAAGCATGAGAGCCAAAGGAAAGCATGTACTACCCTCCCAGACTGTCAATTTTATTGTGTTAATTTTAAATGTTATGGATCACAATCCCCAGATAAATACGGTAGCAGCAATTTTCATGGGACGGGGGAACTACTGCACCTTGTAAGATTTTTTTTTTCTTCTTCTTCTAGTCAGGAATTTATTAAAACTAATTTTGAACTATGAGAACCATTTCTGGGTTCTAATTTGAGCTGAGTCTCCTGAAGTACCAGTCTGTTGTGTTTATATTAGAGTTCCACAGTTCAGTTTGCTCATTTGAGAAAAGGGAAGCGATGCTTGACTTGATATAACTGTAGTTTGTCAATATTTCAAGATGATGATGGTTGAAATTCTGGTTCTCTCTGGATCTCAGAGATCTCAGAGAAGTGATGTCTGAGGGTGTCATGTTGTCAGCTGAAAACACAGATAGTAGCATCAAGTTCTGAAAAACAGACTAACCAAAAAAACTATAACATTTCCCCAAATGCCAGTGTAATAAATATTAGAAGAAACATCTGAAGAGATTTGAATCTATTCTCTGAAGATTTCCTTTCGTGACATTCACTTCAATACATAGGAAGGAGCTTTTTTCTGGAATTACTTTTCAAATACTTCTCAATAAAAATTCTCAACATATAATACCTTTGTTGTCTCACTTCTCTTGCAGTCAAACTGTTTGCTACCATACTGCTCCAGAACATTTTCAGTTATCAAGGAATTCCGGAAACTTACTGGCTTCCTGTGATGATAAAGGGATGATGCAAAGGGCTCCCTATGATGGCCTGAAAGGGATCCCAATAAAAGTGTCAGGCAGATGAAAATTTGACAGTTTTCCCATTATCAGCGTTAATTACACTGACGTGTCAATGTGGGAAGGCAGACTGTGTTTATTTCTTTGAGGAATTTCTTGGGTTCAACAACTGTCTTCTCCTGATATTACTACAGACCACTAATATCCAATGGAATATCTGAGCCTTATTTTTCTATAGGAATGCACTGTAGCAAGGTAAAGTAGTAAGATAGGCATGCATAAATGTTTCTAATGCGAATCTAGTGGAGGATGTCTGACTGACAGGCAGAGAGAGAAAAGTCTATTTATATAAAACCAGGCAATGTTGATGGAGGCTTCCTTGTCTTCTGTGGCTTCTTCCCCAGTGCCTTGCCAACATCTTATGCTTAATTTGCATGGCCTACAATGGCAAGCATAAGAGCAGCTCAGTCTCAAGTCCATTCAGCCTTTAACCTCTCTTCCAAAACTGCAGACAAGCTTTCAGATGTCCTTGCAAACCATTTGGATTCTCAAATCCTTCAGGGCATATTTTCCCATAAGGCACCAAAGGTGTGTTTGGCTGTTCATGATTTGAGCCACTATCAGACAGTCAGATAAAAACTCTGCATGTCAGTTAGGAGAAGGTAGAGACCAAACTAAACATCATCTGCCCAGTATTCAGGATCCCCTTCCTGCACCTTTCTCCATTAGCAAAGTCACTTACAAATGCTTCTCAGCCTAAGGACTGAGATTATTGTACAAATGTTTCACTCCCAGCGACTGTTTGACAGGATGAATTCAGCATAAAAAGCTAATGAAGGAGAGCTACTCCACTGTGGTGACAGATCTTGGGATCCAAAAGCCTTACAAGACCAATTCAGAAGTCAGTTAAGAGCAGGGGGACTAACTTCAAGAATCTTCCTTTAAATTTTATCTTTCCAAATTTCTAGGCAAAGAAGGTACAGTAACAACTGCGTTCTGCGTTACAAATTGATTTCCTTATGTAGAAAAGTTGTAAGAAAAATATTACTGTCCAGTAAACCAGAAAAACAATGAATGTAGATGGCATGGTTTAAACCTCTGTGTTCTCCTAAAATAGAATTTAATATTGTTATAACAAATATAGCTGAAACACTGCAAAAATTAGAAAGACTGTTTCTTCCATTTCACATATTCTTAAGAGGTCCTTAATGTCTGTTGTGATTATGTGGTGTTTCTTTATCTTGTACAAAATATCTGGCTTGAAGCAAAAATATTGTAGTATGTCAAATAAAACAAATTTAATACCAATCAGTTGAACTCACTGGAATGACAGTGACATTCTGCACTACACTTAGGAGTGGAAATACCTTACAGACAAGAAACCTGACATTTGACCGAGATTCCCTATTTAGACTTACTATATTGTTTAGAAATGTAACCCCTAAAACTGTAAGCATAGGATTCCAAATATATTAACACAGTCATAGTATTTGTAAAATGTCTTAAAACCTTCTACACACAAAATGCTGCTTACAGAAGGACCTTGGCAAAGTAGTTCTCCCGTTAGTCTGTGAGATTCTCCTTTTAATAACAATGCAAAAAAAGAAAAAAAACCTCCGACTTAAAAATAAACATATTTTCTTTTGATTCTGCCTTGAAATTCACTTTTATCTTATAATCTCAGTTTAAAAATTGGGACTTCTCTCTTCTCTTCTCTCCCCCCTTTCTCTTTCTGTCAGCCAGTAAAGAAAAACAGTAGTCACCTACCTACCTGCAGGAGAAGTCCTTGCCAGTTCACACACATCTATAACATCCTCATGTCAGGGAGATGAGATTGAGACTAGGTAT
Organism: Megaceryle maxima; assembly: GCA_024605025.1. Lineage (NCBI taxonomy): Eukaryota > Metazoa > Chordata > Aves > Coraciiformes > Cerylidae > Megaceryle > Megaceryle maxima. Next base: position 207,935 of record JANHGN010026642.1, on the reverse strand, counting down.
AAAACTGTCATTTAGATTGCATGGCATAGTCAGTCTTCTGGTAACACTAAATGTCAGGTCTGGTGAAATTTTTGTAGTGTAGACAGTTGTGCACTTAAAAAAAATAAATAAATTCAATCGACACCAGCAAGGAGAAGTGCACAAGAAAGAAATTATAAATCCATAAGAAGTAACAGCTGATAATAACTATTAACTGGATTAAAAGCTGCTTTGGGATGGAGGTCACTCTTCCATGTAGTATCCAATTTATGTTGACTCACAAATGCTAGAACACAGAACCCATTCTGAATAAAAGAACATTTTCAGAAGTCAGAATTCTGAGAATAAAACTCCGGAATTCTTAGTCAGCCTTGGACAACAATCAGAGATTGTGTTTCTGAAGAAATCTTTAGAACAGACACCTCAATTGGGACACAAACAGCTGACTTAAATGAATAGCTGCAACACCTTTGACTCTCACCAGGAAACTTGTGTCCTGAATTTTCCCCAACATAATTCCCTAAGCACCTAAAAATGAGAACAAAAAATCAACATGCCTAAAATGATGTTTAAAATTCAGATCTCAATCTTTCTGCACGTTTTCTTTCCCCTGCAATTAAATAGGATCAATGTTTAATTAAGAAATGTTAAAAAAAGTATACTCCACAGAGCTAAGGATGTTAAAAACTTACAATGATAAAGAAATTCAAAGTATTTCTGCCATGTTAGTTCACCAATGATTAAATTGCTTTAAATATTAGCTGTAGTTAAAGCTGTGTAAAATAGACTTTGTTTTTCAGGAATAACACAGAACTTTTCAATTTCATAGAATTCTGCACTGCCTCAGTTATGGGCTTCATTTGCAGTGCTGATTAAGTAGATTTTTGCATCAAAAATGCAAATGTATACACATTTTTGATGCAAAATACTCTTTGCTTGAATGCTGTTATGTCTGCTGTGATACTGGTCTGTTTGTGCTCAACAAATTTTTCCTGTGTTACTGAAACTTCACAGTACATTATGGGCTCAAAACAGACCCACTTGGGGATAAAGAAAACATCCTTAAAGTTATGCAAAATATTCATAACAAAATGCAAATACTGTTTACAGTTTTCAGCATCTCAGTACAGCAACTCATATTCTAAATTGCAACCAGCTAGGAGCTATGTGGAAAACTTTTTAATCAGTCTCTGTGCTGGATACTTCTATCGTTTTCTTCTACAACAAATATTGCAAAAAAGTTGGGCCCAGCATTAGGTAGAAAAAATACTTGTTTTAAAGTAAGATAGTGGTTTAGATACATCTAACACTGACACATTCAGAATGTGATTCATTTTTATTGAGAAGATTTTCTGAGAAGGGCATTCAGCCAGACAGGGGACTGTTTCCTCTAGGGAGGAAAAAACATAGAGTTAAAGGATTGGATTTTAATTCCACCAACGTTATATTGCACCAAAAATGAATTGGGGCCAAAATAATTATTCACATCACACACTGCTGGGCATTTATAGATTGATGTATTTACATTTTGCCAGAATAAGCAATGCCTTCTGAGAAATACAAACTTCTTCTTTTACCCTTGCATCACTGACGAATACAACTCCTGTCATTGCTCACTGACATAGCGCACATACATCCTCTCATCCCTCCGTGCATATTTACCTTGCTGCCTCCCTTGAACTAAGTAAAAAGTCCTCCATATTTAGGATGCAATGTTCTGTTTCCAGGCATGCTGCATCAATAAACTAATGATAATTCTGTCAGTCTCTCTTGTGGTCAGTTTTGCCTCCTCAAGAGATGTCCATAAAACTGACTATTTCTCTCCACTGTACCTAACTCGGACTCACTGGTTCACAAAATGATTCTGGAGAGTGAGAAAGAGAAAACAGTTATATTGCAAAAGACTGCCAGCTTGTAGAAAAAGAAACACAGGAGGCTATATGGGTGAGAACTCCACCATAGAAAGATCCTTATTTAGTCGTGCACCTCAGGTAATAGTGGTTTTTCAATGAGTGAAGTATGTTGTAAAAATATATACTAACATGCAGGGCTTCACTGGGGCGAAGCCTACCTGGATGAGTGAAGATGGCTGCTTCCATGAAAATCATGAGGACCCACTCACTGTTTCAGTTTGCTGAATTTTGTTTCTTTAGAAAATTCTCCCACATACTCTGTTGGACATTCCTTTCTTTTCCAGTCTGAAAATGTGTAGTGCAGATATTCACTGATAACTTCAATTTTCTGCTCTGCAAAGGGTAGCCACCACAGTGGTAACTGAAATTATTTGATGAGACACAAACTTACTGAATGATTACTGGATGAAATGCATGCTGGAAGCAAAAGATTTCAGAATTTGCACCAGAGGTGAAAAAATTGCGAGGTTCAACAGAAAGCCTCTGTTTCAAATTAGGCATCAGATCCTACCTGATCTTTCACATCTGCTCTTTTTTAGACTCAGGCACCTGTAACTGATCCTTCATGAAAGAAATCTGATTAAAATCAATATGCAAGAAAATCATGACTGTGATGGTACTGGATTGTACCAAAATTGCAGACTATGTCTGCATTAGGAGGAAATGCTTTATTAATGTAGGAAAACGATTATACTTTGTAAGGAAAATAACTTCATGGTGACAGATCTATTTTTTATATAACTTGGTTCCTTGATTATACAATGTACTACAGTAAAAATATAGTTTTGCTGACACAGCAGAATTTACATTAAAGACTTCCTTTGCTTAACTATATCAGGAGGACTAATGTCTCTTACCTACTTTGATCAATGGCATTATATTAGCTGAAATTGGCAGGGTACACCTCTCCTCAAATGTCACAGTGTTCATTAATCTGGCTCAAACTGAAAACCTATAGCAGTGAAGTTAGGAAGCAACAACAAAAAGCTGGTTAGGTCGATAATGCTAGAAGTAAGCAACTTCGAAGACTAACCCTGGCATAACTCTTTGACCAGGTATTTTAATAATACGCATAAATAGATTTTATTTGAAGGCCAAATTTTTCTAACAGTCCAAGCAAACCAAAGACATCAGAGATAGCATTCAACAGATGCCTTTTTATTACATTCCAAGACCTGTTTACTTTATTTCGAGTGTTTTAAATTTTGCTTTACAAGAAATTGTGCTCGACACTTAGATTTGAGTCTGTGCTGCTCACAGATAAGTAGCTGCAAGTCTGAGTCACTTGTTGGACAAGACAAGGAACAGATCAAGAGACCTTTTATCTACTATGTCAGTTCTTTGCCAAATGCAGGAATCAAGAACACTCAAGATTTTACAGGGCAAAACACATTGTGAGTTCAAGTCAAGCACAGTAACTGAATGGGAGAAGACAACACTTTTCCGATACAATTCACCGAAACCCATAAAAAATACGTTTATCCTTTTAAAATAGTTTCTTTGTGCAAAAGGGATTATACTGCCTACGATTTAGTGCTTCAAATGGTTGCTGCTGTAAAAGTAAGATTACACAAATTAAATTATTTTGGTAGAAAATACAAGGACAGATGCAAAAAGCCCCCAAAAGCACCTGAAATAGTTTTTGCTGAATTATTTTGCATCGGTGTGTTCCCAGCCCCTTTTGTCTATGATTACCATACTCTGGAAGAATTCCACTTTAAAAACACACTAAGCCACCTCGCTTCAGCAAGTACAGAGGTTTTACAATACAGAAGTATTTCAGTAGCAAAGTGGTTTCTCCGGTTGCCACATGTAAAAAATAAAAGTTAGATACCTAATTTCACCTTTTAGTTATGAAACGTCCTTTAAATTAAATTTAGCTTCATCTATTGTAAAGTGGCATAAGAGAAACCTCTTTTCAAAGCTATGTCTGCATGTTTATGACAGTTCTTAAGTGGTCTCAAGAAACTACTGATAGCTAGTATATGGTCTGCTTTACAGAGATGGGGGCTGAATTTTGCTAGTGAATTGCTGTGGCAGTAATGCCTAAAGATGACCACCATATCTCAGCAAGCAAGAATATAATGGCGATTATTTTTAAAATGCAATTTAGACAGTTGGAACCCAGTTCTGGATGACCGAGCAAATTAACCCCTATCCTTTGACCTTCCCCCACACTGGCACCTTTCACAGGCTGTGCAGCAGTACTACCCTTATGGACAAACAAGCTGGCACTTTATACTGCAAGCTGAAGGATGAGAGCTGAGCAACACCTTGTGTTAGATGATAAAACTAACCATATGCTGTGAATTTGCTCCTTTTCTTCTTTAATGTATCAGACTTTTTCTGTCCATGCTACCAATTTTCATGTTTTCTCTTTGAGGCATTTACATATTTTCATTATTTTCTGAAACACCAGCTTTTATAAATCACTTTATAACACTATATGTAATTTGTTCTTCCTCATTATTTCTTTCCTATCCTTTCTAGAATTAGTCATTATATGAAATGTTGCCTTCCAGTGTAAATCATGAAGCTCCTTAAGATATTTTTACCAGTATGATTGAGAGCTGAGACTGACAGCTGATTATCATCATTTCACTTCCTTTTTTTGTCAATTTTTTGTTATTAAAAAGTTACATGCTCGTCTCCCACTCACTTCAACTGGAGATAGCTCTTTTCTAGCAATGTATAGTTTGAATAGCCAGTTAAGTAGGAATGCTATAATAAAGTAATTATAAGTTATGATGTTGTGAATGACTGCAGATTATTAATTTTTGTTAAGCAACTATACTGAGCAAACATAACGTAGATGATTCAAAATGTACTTCCATTGTGTTTAGTTAAATTCACAGTAACTATATGCTTGGAAATATTTTCTCCCAAACACAATTCATGCTGAGGTCTCTGATAAAGAATTTATAAAGTAATTTTTAACTACCTGATACCATAATTAAGCTTACCTTTAAGCTTCAGAACATGAGTATTTAAATGCAGGGAACCAGCTGCTTTTAGGAAGTAATGAGATGAAATAAATTATGTCATAAACCAACACATTCTGTCAGCATACAAAGGGTATTAAAGAGAGCAACACATTTCAATAAATTAATACAATTGATGTTATTTTTTAAAAACAATTTATTCATGCTTCAAGAATCAAAACTTGTATAACATTGAATATTTATGTGGGCACTTGCAGATGGTTTGGGGAATTTTTTTATATGAAGAAACTTTGCTTTTGATGGAGAACTTACCTTTCATTAAAATTATAGGTATGGATAACTGTAATTTGACATATAGATGGGGAATGATTCCGAAGTCCACAGAAAAACTGCCATTTATTTCACTTAGTTTCAGAGTATCAGCCTGAAATCAGCAGAGCTAGCCTTAGTATGCACAACCTACACAGCAGCATCCAGATGACTGACTACAGTACACATAAACATTACGATAATATGATAGGTAACTGCACTAATACTAAACTGAAGAACATTTTATATGTCTGGCTTGGCATACTAACTGGACCTAAACATCCAAATATGAACTAAGTAAAGCTCTCTATAACTTGCATCTTATCACTATCTTAACCAAAATTGATGTGCCTTCATGTGTATCGTTTTGTTTCCCCTAACATCTGTGTTTTAGCCTCTGGTACCAGTAGGTCATAAGAGGCTATAAATTACCCTCATTACTTTAATCATCACAGGATAGCTGAATAAGCTCCATACCATTATAACATAATCACAGTCCAGCATCTGCATCAGGCTTTAAGACTTTCAACTGCTTATGAGGAATAGTGGTCTGAGCCAATCAATACGGAAAGAATTAACATTGTGCACAACAGACTGTGCATGCGAGAGAGACACTTGCATCTCATTACAGCAGCAATACCTCAACGATAAGCTTGCCTACCTAAAGGGAATCAATACAAAATTTTTGCTTCAAACAACACATGCAGGTTGCAACAACAAAATGTGTTCATTGTATTCCATCAAAGCACATTACTGTTTTCAGGATTTTTTTTCTTTCCACCATTCAGAATTCTACAGATGCTAGTGTGGAGGGAATACAAACGGGTTTCAGACTAACTACAGGAATCTTCTAATGTCATGTAGAAGAGGGAAGACAAAATTAATTTGGACCAATTTATCTACTCAATGCAAGGAATAATTTCTTTGCAAATCTTTCAAAAGTCAAGCTGGTAACAACATAACCTTGTGCAAGTTTTACTAATTTATCTTTGCTTTAAAGGTGATGAAATTAAAGTCAGTCACCAGCTTTGTGCTGTATCTATACACAGGGCTCTTGTATTGCACAGAACAGCTCTACAGTGTTCAAACATAACTAAAAATCACCTCTGTAAATTCTTTTAAATGGTTCTTAACTTTACAGTGCAGAGAAAGCTGAAATATGTAAACACACTGCTGCATTAATGCCTGCCTGAGCAATGTCAAACTGACTGTGAGGAAGCCAGAGCTCCTTGCTTCTCAGGCAGATCCAAGATACCAGAGAGCATTTTCTTACCCCTACTTTGTCTTCCTGGCCTGCTGGGAACTTGCCTACAGCAGCATCTTGCTTTCAAAAATTCCTTTCCAAGACCTGTCAATCAAAATGCAACGCATGGCTCCTGCACTAGTCCAAAGGCAGATTGCAGGAGTCCCCAGAAGCACAGCACATAGAATCTGCTCAGACTGCTCCTGCAGAGGCCCAGTGCTCCAGACAAGCTGCTACTCATGAGTGTCTGTGGTTGGGGTCTTGGCTCAGGTAAGAAGGGGTTAAAAAACTTAAAACCACAACAGAAGAATAGAAGAGTCACTGTTGTACTGATGTGGATCTTCACATCCTTCCTGTTCATCAGTTGTGTATTCTTTTCCCCGAGTGTTTCTCAGTTATAATAATTCAATGTCAGCTTTTTCTGCTTTTCATTTATGGTGAGATATTTTACATCAACTATGTTTCTCCAATAAACCCTAAAAATCTAAAAGAACACAGTTAAAAACATTTCAGATAATCTCTGACATCTTTCTGGGGAAAAAAAAAAAAAAAAAGGAAAAAAAGTTAAAGAGCTCTATCATCACTGTAGAAACCACCTAACCACCAGCTCACACCTTTTGATTTTACACTTGTCACAAACAGGGAGTAAAATATTTATTTAGACTCAATGATGCCATGACTACTGACTTATGTTGCCACACTACTACCACTGACCAGCTTTATTCCTCACTGCCAACAATATCCTGTGATGAGCTAAAGTTCTCAGAGCTAAAAAAAAAAAAAAAAAAAAAATCACAATATCAGTCATTATCAGTTTATTCCTGTGCTTCCAAAGTCTTCTCAAGAGAGGCTACTCATTGGGCAGCCTGTTTGGAACAGCATTAAGTTTCCCTCTTCCCCCATAAATAACAGATTGGCAGACTTCTGCAGTTAGGCAGCCTGCAAGACTAATCTTAATTTCTTAGCACTCAAGAATTTGAGCACAACTCTGGGCAGCAAAATACAATGGAAAGCAAGACACTCACACAAAAATATATTCAGTTGACATGTAAGAATCCTCTTAGTTTTAACTTGTTTATGCCACCTGCAATAAAAATGTTATTGATGATTCTAAGTGCATCTCCTCATAAGAAAAAGATGCTATGACTTCTTCAAGACTCGTCACCTAGATGCAAAATAAGCTACATAAAGTATTGTGTTACTCTATTTTAGGTAATATTTAAAACTCCTTAAATCCTACTCAAGTTACTGTTCACTGGAATTAAAACTATAGCTAATTGGAATATACTTTAATTAGTCTCAGGTAAATACATATTAGACATACTTTCCGTATGATTAAATTAGGTCTTCCTTGGCTTCACAGAATTTTGAAATATTTCTGGAAGCACAATTTTCATTTGGTCATTCTACGTTACTACAGCCTTCAAAACCCCACAATCTCCATTAAAGCATAACAGCAATTTCAATATCTCTTAGTCACAGTGTCAAATGCGTATATGTAAATTTGCCTCTTTTTTGGTTTGGTTTTAGTGCTACTTATTACATGTAGTGCAATGGCCTTTTTAAAGATTGGTCATTACTTTTTGCCTTTGTAATCTCATTTCTCTTCATTGCAGTGAATTCAGTCATTGAATTTTCATTATTTTTTGTTAGTCTGTAATTTTTTTAACCTTGCATATACTGCTGTTCTTTAAGTTGATGATCCTGTACCATTTAAGCAAAAGAACTCCACTTGACTAAGTATGGAATCAAGCTGTGGTGTATTTAAAATGTTATTTCTTTAAATTTACAACTTCATTCAAAGTTTATAATATATGTACCTTTGGTTAGCACTTTGTTTTTATCTCTTCAAAGTAATCCTTTTCCTTTTTTACTACTCCAGTAGATAGGGAATGCTTGACAAAGTGTGATCATTAACAATGTCTTCCACAAATGGAATAGTCTTCCTGGCTCCTTCAGGGTAACTGCATCACCAAAGTGCTAAAACAGTAAGAACCTGACACGAATCTCCAACGGCACTGAATTGCCAGTCTGGTAATTATTCATCAAGTCAGCCTTGTACTCTCAAAGACTGTTTAAAAATACACATTTCTGAATGTTGCAGGAATCACTGCTATGGGTCAGAGGTCTGGGTACATGGGGTCACTGTAACATCAGTGGAGAATCAGAATTAGTTTACACCACATCTGACCAAGGCCTAGTTAGGATCAGGCCTTTCTTTTTTTCTTAAAGGACTCAAACACTTAAAAAACCAGGTGAGTACTCACAGGGCTTTTCAGTCACCTGTGCCTCACAGATAATCTGCCCCTTAAGACTCAGAGATCAATAATTTCAATGGAAAAAAGTGGGGCACATTGCCCTTATAAAAACCTGGCCTGAAGACCTGGCTCTGCTGCTCCCTCACTGAGAGTACATCTAGAGCGGTGTGCTGCAGGCTGATACAAGCCTGCCCTGCTTGTGCCCTGAGCAGGCAGGGGGAGAGCCAGTTGAAACCCAAAAGCCCTGTGATTTTGTTAGCATGGTGCCTGAGATAATAGCCTTTGCCTTTCAGATGGGTTTGTTAGGTTGCCCTCTTTGCTACAGTAACACAAATAAACAGCTCTCAGTGTGAATTTAACAGGACTAAATCAGTGTTTGCTCACAGGCTACAGGCAAAAATACCCAAAAATAACCCAAAAAATCACTTCTTTGGAATTTTCTTCTTAGTCTTAGTTTCACATCTATTGAAGGGGATTAATTACAGCCATTAAGTACTTACCATATCATTCTGAGCAAAACAATTGAATGTTTTTATATACAGCCCAGTAATACCAAATTCCTTAAATAAATGTAGAAAGGCTAATTTTGAGATTATGTCTGGAAGAAATAATACAGAGTATAGCTCAAATTTACAGAAAGTATCCAGATGTAAGAAAGAAGTCTATGTGGCAGACCACTGTAAATTGCTATCAATCTGAAGTTCACATACAGGATTTCTTAAGCACGTAAGGAAGCAGCAGAAATAATTACCCATGAGAAAGGTATTAAGGTACTTGCTACTTGTTTCAGGAGAAGTTCTGCCTGCACGTCTCCCAGAGCACAAGTATCTGAGAAGATGACGGGAAGCCCAGACTCCCCCACTAGAAAATCAAGAACACTTACATAAAAATAAGGAAGAAAAATATAGTATACGCAGGACACCATTACTACATTTTCCTTTATCACAACAATCACAGCATTTACATTTATAGCTGGCACTTTCATTTTTTTTCTTTTTAATCCCATAAGAAAATAAACCTCTACTGCTTCATCATATCTCAAATAGTGCATTTTAACTATACTTCAGTCCATTAAAAATAAAATGGTGCCTTCAACCATCCCTTGGCATACATTTTCCGCATATAAAGTTACTTAAGGAGTGTGGGATCAACATGGCTGTTCGTATTCATTAGCATTCCATTCAATTAGAATCTTAAGTACTTACTGCAGAAATTCAATGCTCTATCTCTGTACTGCTGTGCAGTTTAGTCTTTTATGGTGACATCATTCAGCCGTTTATGGTGAAATATACAGTTTTCAAAGGTAAAAGTCCGTCAAGTTTCTCTTCTGTTAAGACCATTTTGAGACCGAGTGAAGTAAATAATTTGGAAAACACCAACAATAGCTGTCTGACTATGCATCTGTCTTAAAAAGTCTATACTGGAATCCAGCCACTTAAAATAAATATGGACCCATGTAATTTGTTTAGTGACTCCCTTTTATTGTTATTTTTGTAAAAATAAAATGGTATCACCATGATTTAATGTTGGGGTTTCTTAATTCTATACATTTCTGTATTATTCTGTTTTAAAAGTCCTCCTCCATTGCAAAAGGCATCTTTTCCCCCAAATTCAAGTCAAATATACTTGATACCTCAGAGAAAAGAAATCAGAGATCCATTAAAATGTCAGCAAGCTAAACTCAAAATAATTCCAGTGTACTAATCTTATATAACAAAAATAGATTTTAAGATGATGGTACTCAACAGGTAAGAATCATTATAAACAAGTAAAACATTGGCGCACCTAGCAAAATCATGTATGTATATCTTTATTACAGTTTTCAGAATACATGGATTAACAATGGCCAGGCTGTGATTTCATCAAAATCCTATTTTAAACATTACATACAAACACAGAGCTCTTTAAAAAATAGAAATGCATGAGATTTGTCACCTTTTTTTTCCCTCTATTTTTTTTCTTTTTTTTTTTCTTTTTTTTTTTTTTTTTTTTTTTTTTTTGGCATCAGGAGTCATATGACTTCCAAAAGGGAAACCAAATGGTGCATGACAGCAGACTGACTAAACTGTAATAGATTATTGTTCACATTCTGTGGCATATGTATCACCTCAAACAGTGCTAAAAGAAGCACTACGAGAACAAATCTTTCTCCTTTAACATTCTTCTAATAACATCAGTGGGTGCTGAGTGACAGCTTGCAGGACCGCAGAACTCACAGGTTTACACAACTCCCTTTCGTGTGCACAAAAGCAGTAGTATGTGTTCTCAAATAGAGACGCCTCGAGCTGAGGGATTTGGCTTTATCTGCTTGAATTTATTTATTTATTTATTTACATGTTGTGTGCATGCGTGGGGGTGTGTGTGTGTATTGCAGAAGAGATGTAGACGTTTCTTACAATACTTATTGTAAAATGAATAACTCGCAAATACAGTATGGCACATAAGAGGTGGGCTTTACCTTGCTTTATCATTTAGCATTTGTTATGCCCAACCTCTCAGCAATTTGAAGGCAAACATTAAAGTATAATTCAGCCAAGCCTTTGTTTAATGGATAAAAAGCAATTTACATATAAAGGTAAGTTTGCTCCCACATAACTATTACCAGCTTTAAATATTTACTAGCTATATCATTCTCAATATAGGAAGTACTAAATTCACCCATCAAAGCAGGATTTGCCTGAGGGATGCAAAAGCCGAACATTGCAAAGTTTTCTTAATGAAAGCTACAAGAGAATTTCCAGAGCGAAACCTAAAACTCAGCCAGATTCTCAGAGTTTTGCAAACCATTTGTATACTGTGGGATGAATTTAAAGTAGGTCACTGATGAATTGTGGTTTGGATAGAAAGCATGAAAACACGATGATTTTTACAGCATTTGTCTGAGGTAGTACATATACCACACACAAAAATGCAAAAAATATACAGATATTCATAACTATTTGCATATTACAAAAGAGAACTATGGGAACGCTTGCATTTGTATCTGAATTTTCAAGAAAGAAAGGTAATTTTAAATAACATTTTTCATATTGACCATGGTGGTCTAAAACCAGAACAAATTATGGAATAGTATTTCTGGGAATACTTCCTGAAGCTGTTTGTCAATGCCCTCCGAGGCACTAATTTTGTTTTGGCTTTAGCATCAGTTCATAATATGATTAACACTTCAACCAAACATCACTTATGTGCTGGGAAAAGGTATTTGTTGAATCACAAACAAACATACATGATAAACTGTGTTGCACTTATTTCTCAGTAAACTGCATAAAACTTCAGCAATAAAATGTCTAGTGTCTTTACATTTCTGATCTGTACAGCCAGCTATTAAGCAACAGAGATGTATATTTGTATATGATTTAAACATTTCATTCCCATGTCAATTGCAAACTAGTTCAATTCATTGCAAAGATAAGATTAACCTCCTCTTAAATAAACTAAGAAATGTAAACAGTGTAACATCATAAAAAAAAAATATTCTTCAGTACTTGTAACTGGTAAAATGTGAATGCAAACAGATGTGCTGGTATATTGTTAACGTAATGTCTCAGAGGACATATAGTGAAACATAATTAGCAAGAAATTTATGTATGAACCCTCCAGCGATTTTCTTTCTGGGATTACTCTGAATACAAATATAATTTAACTGATATATTTCATTTTTTTTAAAATTAGAAAATAAGGCAAGTGCATTTCTGAAAAAGGTGCTACTCTTCTACACTTCTAGATAAACACGTGACACCTCTGAAAATCAGATCAATAATAAAAACATTAAAAATATCTGCAATTTAATATAGACTGAAAAACTATCAAAAGACAAAGTGACCAGCATCAATTTCAGAAAATACTTTAGACTTCATAAATACGAGCACCCTATATTTACATAAATTATCTTCTAAACTACTTTTCCTTTGAAAGACACTTTTGTTCTAACAGATATGTCCATTAAATTATATAAATGTTTCAAATATGAAAAAAATAGTAGTAAAATAGAAGCATCAGATGATGGTATTTTGGATTTGCCTTTTTTTTTTTCCCTAAGATTTGATTCTTGAAAAACTGTGGTCAGCTTTCAGAGAGCTTTAAAAAAAAAATATAACCAATGGAAATGAAAAACTCATGCACTAATAATTACTGCTACAGTATAAAGATTCTCCTGTGAGCTTTTCAGTTTTCATCTATAAAGATTATACCAATACTTGGAAATCCCAGCAAAATGGTAATTTTAAACTTTGAATTCTAATACACTGTTGATTGCAATATAAATTTATGTAGACATGAATAATCTAATCCTTTTAAACTGGCTTTGTACATTAAGCACATTTTTTAACTGTAAATTTAATAGTTCCATTTTGAAAAGCTATGCTTCAATACAAGGTTGATGTTGACCTTACATGAAACAGGATATAATTCTTTGTATCACTTACTGATAAACAGGGAGACAGAATCCTGCTGCATGATTATTTTTTTCCTGAAGTACCATATAGCTCTTTAGTTTGTTACTATAAACACAAAAAAACATCAAACAGTTTAGGAAGAGTATTAGTGAACAGCACATGTCACTAGGCTTCAGTCATATTCCTACATTTAGAGATATAGCAATGGGCAAACTCCGCTTCCTTTGAAGACAATGAAAGAAAAATAAATTTCAATACTAGATGGAAAAGGAGCTGTATCTTTTCTTACAATTGGATATTGATCACTGTAGTTTGAAAATGTGAGAATTTATCCCAAACTAGTCAGATAATCTTAAGAGTGTCTTACCAGAGAAGCAAAAAGAATCTACTGTACAAAGATGCTTGGCTCAAGCAGTAGTGCAAAGTTACACTGCCCCAGTATCAAATGCTCCTCTAGAGCTAGCAGTTCGTGCACAGAAAATAAATGTCACACCTTACCTTCCAAATATTCTTTTATATAACACTAAAAAAAAACGTCCCCCATAACACCAGGCAATAAAAGTATTCATAATAATTAATCAGTGAAAAGCAATAGCCATTGGAGAACAAGTGCCATCTAGTACATGGTATCCCAGTTCTTAAAAATATCATAGCTGAGCAACATGAGTCACTCCACTGGAACTCCCACGTAAAATCCTCCATCCCATCCAGATAAGCAATGAACCTTTAGTAAAAAGGATGGTAAAGACTGACCTGAACACCAAACAGACTGTACATTCAACTAGAGTCTGGGGAGAACAGGGAACTATAGCTTCCCATTGAGTGGCAGAACATACACAGTGTCAGCTACTAAACTGACTGCTCACCTGAGGTACTGCAGTGCAAGGGGCCTGTATACAAAATAGAATAATAGAGTGGGAGGAGCTTCCCGAAAAATCAGACTGCTGCAATCATCAATCACTGCTATAAACTGCTCCAGTAGAAAATTTTTTAGCTGCTAAACCCTCAGTGCTAAAATCCACCAGTAGAGATCCCGCTACATATTTTACCTGAGAAACAGAGGAAAAACTCAGAGGCAGTTCTGAATAACTTTGTAATGTAGCTTGTCTCTAAAAACCTACACAAAGGTATTTTTAGAGTAATTAAAATAGGACAATCATATTTTCCCCCGAATATCTTTATAAAGAATATATAAGTGCATAACTAGAAAAATCCCTCCTTAGATACAGTTAAAAACATATACTGCCCTTGCTATCATTTAATTTTGGTAAAATCCTATGCTCTGTTTTATTTATTTTATGGGTTTTTTAGCAGTGATAAGTAACTATATATCATCATATCACCAACAGTGTAGATACGTGGTATATCCTATTTGCAGCCAAAATAGCTGAATCCACCAGGCTTTACATTGAGACAAGATTTCCAGCAACCTGACTGGGGATATGTGTTGCTTTTTTATGATTACAAAAAAGATTCTGATAATGTAGACCAGCTCATCTCTGAATTTATTAACATACAATTTTATTATTTTTTCCTTTCATGTCCAAATCAGAACTGCAAATGGAATCCACAGCTGTATTCTTCTAACAAATTTGTGTTTTCTTACCCATAAAAAACATAACCTAGAAATCCCCAACTCCCTTAAGGTAAGTTGCCAGATTTAAAAAAAAAAAAAAAAAAAAAAAAAAAAGCAGGGAAGGGGAAAAAAAAAAAGAAAGAACATAAGAAAATAAGATATATATCCTACTGTTTAACACTGTTTACAGATCTTGGTAGTTGGGGTAATATCTCATTTCAAAGTGTATCTATTTAATTGTAAATAAAACAATTCACTAATTCTTTGGCATCAGAAGAATCATACAGCTGCAATTGTTCCATTGTGGCGAGAACGAGACCTTTCCAAAGTTACTCGTCTGTTATCTGTAATACAAAGAGAGGAAAAAATAAATCACCATAAGATTTGAAACATGGATAATGCAATGTCAAGAGGTTTTCAAACAGCCCTGAAAATCATTTTAAATGATATGTAAATAAGTAACTAGGAGACTGGATCAGAGAAGTTTCACACTGCAGCTGCCAGACTGAGTTCAAGAGTTCTGCAATCAGCAATAAATTACTTTCTTGATCAGAGAAGATGGGTGATAAAAGCATTAGGAAAATCCTGAAACACAGTCCCCTTGGAAACAGCACACTAACTAAGATTCTGGTAAAAATCTTTTAGAAACAACTTATGCACAGACGCTCTGGAAAAACACATCTGAAGTTTCATGAGAATGTACTGACCAGTGTAGTGGTGTGAAGCCTACTAGATGCTGCAGATAGCAACGTGCTAAAGCAGTTCACTACAATTTGGTACACAGTTAAAAATAGAACAGTTAAATCAGCCACTTCCTAAGCATTTCCTGATTGTGCAATGTGAACAACTTTTAGTATAAAATATTACACAGTAATTATTGCAATGAATAATAAATGTCTCTATCAGAGGAAGACAATCATGAACTACCAGCCACATTCCTAAATGCCTTTAAAATAAAAATTTAAAGCAATGAGTATAAACATGCTCACACAAAAAAAGGGGCAGAAAATCAACCCCCATTTAGTTGTCTGAAGATTTTGATCTTTCTTCTTTAAAATGGGCAGCTGCCATGCAATCTTTAATTTCATTTATTTATTTATTTTTGTGGCTGCTTACTTTTGCCCCAGCCTTTTCTAGTCTCTCATGTCTTAATCAGGTTGCTGTTCTTTGTTTACATCACTACAGCATGAAGCAAAAAGTCTGACAGACAAGCTACAGGCAAGTAGGTTTTCTCAGCATTTTTCCAAATGAGCCAATTTAGCTCTGTTTCCACAGTGCAGTAGGCTATAAAAGCACGTGCTGCTGTGGGACAGTGCTAAACTTTGGGCCAAGGCAGAAGTTTCAGGCAAAAGCAAAAGTCCCAAACACATATGATGCATAGAAATATTCTTTGTAAAAAGCTACTGCCTGAAGCACTGTGTTCCAGATACTGGGGAAAAGGCTGGAGTAAAGACTAATCTTGGATCTCACCAGTGCATATAAATAACTAACTGAGCAGGGATTGCAAAGAGGCCAAAGCCAGTCTCTTTCCAGTGATGCCCAGTTAGAAGAGCAGAGGCAATGAGCACAAACTGAAATACAGGAGCTTTTGAGCATTCAGAAACATTTGTTGAATTGTTTATTTTTTACTGTGAGGGTGACTGAGCAGTGGAATAGGTTGCCTGGTGTGGTTGTGGACTCCCCATCCTTAGAGATATTCAAAAACTGTCTAGACACGGTTGTGGTTGGTGATCCTGCTTGAGCAGGGGTGGTGAACAAGATGACCTCTGGAGGTCCCTTCCAGCCTCTACCATCCCATGACTCTGTTCTAAGCTAACAAAGACAGAGACGGTCCAAGCACATTCAGTAAGAATCTGGAGAAGACAAGGAAAGGCACTTCTCTGATCCGTTTCTGGATAAAGAACAGAGGATGCCTATGGAGACTGCATGGGCTCTGCAAAATCAACCTTCCTTCTTCCTGCTCAATGAAAGTGTCTCCAATGCTATAGGGAATTAACGGCTCCTTTAGCAAGATTATTAGTTCTTTTTATAGTTCTGCCTTGCCTCCTTTTCCTAATGAATCTATCCATGCATAAAGTATTTAAATTACCCTAAGTCAATCTGTTTTGCATGGGAATAAATCTCTACATTGGTTGCAGTGTCACTAGGCACTGGAAATTAAAGCACAAAAAAAGCTGTCTAAAACCCAAGAAGCAAAGTTATCAAATGAAACATGCTGCTGTTCCTAGACTAGTAAAGAGTGGAGTGATACTTGCTCTCAGTGGGGAGAAGTGCCTTTGCCAGTAGACTACTTCTTGATATAATTTCAAGATTGTCAACTTTACAGGTTAAAGAACTATTGATTTCTTCATACTTGGTTTTTTTTTCAGATTTTTCTAAGTTGTTTTTCTTTTTTTTTTTTTTTTTTTTTAAATCTTGGTAGAGACAAACATTTTCTGCAAATGACAGTTCAGATTCTCCTGTGATTGCACAACTGAGGTAAGACTTAAAGAAAACACAAACCAAAATTGTAAAAACTACAATCATTATAATTTCCTTCTTCAGCTGATGACAAAGTATTTTACCAATTATTAGAAGTAATCTGTTCTTTTAAATTGTTTCCATTTTTTAAATGGAAGTAATTATATTCTCTAGAGATAGGAATACAAAATCTGAAAGATTGAAGAAAGACTAGAGAGAACCAAAAGGTTCTTCTAACCAAGGAAACTGGGGTAAAAAGATTCAGTTATTGCCGCTAAGAAACAATGTCAGCATTTGCAAGAGATTTTTCTGCAAAGCTTAGAGCTTTACAGTGAGTCTTACTAAAACAAAGGCAAGTTCGATATAAATTACCCTTTGATGAAATTTTCAGCTCATTATAAAAAAGGGATGGGATGATTAGATTTAGTTACTATGAACGTGAAAGCTTTAACGTATCTGAAAATTTTGGAGGTTAAATTTTTTCTTGTTCTTTACAAGGAAACCTATATTTCATTCACTGGTAAATCTGCAAACATTGTTGTGTGTGTACATGTGCACTTTTACTTTTCTTAAAAAGAAGCAGAGTATGTGTATGGTACATATATACATACCCATCAAGAAATTACTTGTTCCTTCACTAGATATAAAATGTGCTTATGTATGTATAAACATACTCGTTAGGTTAAAACTGTGAGTTTAATATTAGAATCTTAAACTGGATTGGGCTGGTATTTCAGTGACACAAGCAAAAAATTTAGAAAATGATGACATTTTGAACACCTTCACCATACGCATTCACTTATCTCCAACAGCTGTATTTACTTTATTTTATGTTACAGACCATATGGAATACAACAGAAAACAAGACTGGCTTATAAGCGTGACTATGACTACTCTTGCATATGACTATATATAATATAAATAAATGGTAAAATTATTCACTTGTATTGCAGGGGATGGAGAGGGAAAATAAAAGGCAGTTGCAGTAACTTAGAAGTATTCAAAAATTAAGCTAAAAGTAATTGCCAAAAGGCCTGGGTGTACACCTCAGAAGCATGTATAAATGGCTAGAAAACACGGTAATAGCTTCAGGATGTATCAGTCATGCCTTCTGGGTAACCTATCCACCTATGTAGATGAAAACTTTCTTTCTTTAATGTCAGAAGTTCACCTCTTTTAAAAGTAGGGCACTTAAGAAGCATCTGCAATGCTTCTATTACAGATGTTATAATCTACCTCAGAAATGAACACAGGAACTCAAAAGTGGCCTCTCAGTCAGTCAAAGGGGCCTTTTCTTGTAGCGGTAAAAAGTGGAGCAATGAAAAATGGAAAACAACGCACATTTATATGCCATAAAATAATCTTCATCTTCCAGCTGGATCAACTTCAAATGAAGTAAATATACAATTAAACACTGAGAAATCAGCTGTTCCTTTTTAATACATATAATACTGAAACCTAATCTTGCCCCTGCAAACTGTACACCTCCACTGGAAGTAATCTATGGGCTTTGTCATAATCAGAATCACTTGCTCAAGTTTTCTTGCACTCATTATAGTACCGATATGGGAATAAACATCTACAACATACAAGATACCTGTAGAGGGGCTTTTTATACATACATATAAAGCATTAGAAATTACAATCAATTAAATCCACACTGGTATGGGAGAGGAAAATATTTGTGCAAAAACTTTACTCTGCAAAAATGTATTTTTCCTTTCCTTAATCTTCCTTCATTAGTTCTATTATTAAAAAAAAAGAAGTCTCAATAGCTGCAACAGATTTATTAGCTTGTTATCAACATAAAACTCAGTTATATTAGGAGAAAAATAAATGATCTTTTGCACAACTGCAATACAAGATTAAGTGACTTTTCTGTTTCACTTTCTTCTTATCCACTCTTCCATTAGTAACTTTGTGGTCTCCTAATTATAAGACTTACTTTTTATGAGCAATCAATACTAGTAATAATGTAGATGTTGTGCAATCGAATGGACTAATCATGACACTGAGATATCTGATAATAGAAAAAGACAGAGTCTACAAAACCATACCTGAAAGGTATTCAACTGGAATTTGCATTAGCCTGTAATAACCACAAAAAAGAGTTCTCTCTTTGAAATGCCTTATAATGAAATTATAAATGTATTATAAACTGTTACCTTGGGCTTGGTACCTTAGTTGACTAATTCTCCAGGATTTATTTTATTTTATTTTATTTTCCCAGTCAAGACATTAAAAGTGTTTCTTTGTGCCTTAATTACAACAGTCAATTCAAAAACTAGACTGATCTTGAAATCTTATTTCTGTGCAGACTTTCCTAGAATGTTTATCAGGAAAGTATTTAAGTTCCTCACAAATCTAAGTAACTGTATCACCCCTTGATTAGCATTAAAAAAACCAGCAACACCTACCCAAATCACACAAAAAGCCCATAAACCCAATAACTATACATGTCTGGTGCAGATAACTAACCACCCCAAGGTGAAAGAACTAACCTTCCCATAGCTGAAAAGAATAAAAAGTGGTTAATGTTCAGAGAAAGAAGGTACTAGCTTGGGTTGACTTTAGAATAACCATATGAAGGTAGAACACACAGCAATGAATAAAATGCTTAAATGGCATCTTTTCAAAGTAATTTTGACTATGTAAAAGATACAGAATTGCATGCTGTAAGGGAATTTGTATGGCCTACGCCATACAATTGCAACAGCATTTACATCAAATATTTATTTATTCCTGTAAAATTTTGTTCACTAGGAAATCCCACTGGAGCACATTTTCATGAGCAACCCAAGGGAAAATACTCATACAGTCCCAGGTACTTCAGCAAGCACCACAAACATATGTAACATGGAAAACAATCCAAAGAGCAAGATCACTTCCTTTAAGTATAAAATGATTACACAAAAAATGAGTAAGCTGGTCATATAAAAATGTTCTAAGTGGATAAACTGTCACAACTGATGGTAATTCCAAGGAGTAACAACTACATCTGCGATATCAATCATATCAGCACTTCTTTAGAAAAAGGTGGAAGTCTGAACTGCACTTTACAAGTGTCACTTTTTTCTGACAGAGATAAATAAATTATATAGTGCCACTGATTAAAACTGGGACAAGTTATAACAAATTTAAATCAGTTCAGACTGAGTAGACTCTTGATTTCTCTTTGTGCCATCTATGCACATGAAAACTGAAGCCAAAATACAATGTAACAGCATATTATCAATGGTTTTAAAGAGCAACCCATGACAAGAATAACTTTTTTTTTTTTTTCCACACTGCATGCACCTCCATCAGCTTAGCTTACCAACAATATAAGGTAAATCTTTTTGGAAATTGGAATTGACAGAACATGAGACAGAAGCAGAATTGATATGCTGTAAAATAGCAGGGAAGCCCATCAATCTCCAGCACCTCTTTAACAGCTGCAGCCAAATACTGTTCTCTATATTGCCTGGCCTGTGCCTGTGCCATGGTTCGAGAACACCAACTGAGGAATAAGCTAGTCAAGCAAATGAAGAGCTTCCAAACCGTTGCCAGCATCTAGAACAAAATTCTTGTGAGAAACAGCACCTTGAGAGAAAATGGCTCCCTTAACCTCAATTCTGTTAAGATTCACTCCATCTCTGAGATTTGATTTCAAATTGATCTTTCAAAATGTGAGTACTCTATAAAAAAAATAGCAACGAGGTAAAAATCAGTTATGGGAGAAATGCAGGCAAAATAACACCTCAGAAAGAACTCACTGAAATAGACAGCACTTTCCAAAAGATCTTTATGGCAAATAGATGAAACAAGCAAATAAACCAGTTTTCTAA
This sequence comes from Megaceryle maxima, assembly GCA_024605025.1. Classification (NCBI taxonomy): domain Eukaryota; kingdom Metazoa; phylum Chordata; class Aves; order Coraciiformes; family Cerylidae; genus Megaceryle; species Megaceryle maxima. The sequence goes on along the minus strand of JANHGN010026642.1, from coordinate 187,034 downwards.
CTGGGTTAATGGCAACTGTACAGTTATTTATTTTTTTTAATCTTTTACCATTTTAAACACTCTTATTTCAACCTCAGCAGGCACCATACACATGCCTGGCAAGACGTGAACTAGACCCTTTATAGCCATCACACTTGGTCGGTCATTTTACATTCATTTGGATTTGATATTTTCCCAACCAAAAATCAGAAAAGATAAAGTGATACAACAACCCTGTTCTCAGGTTGGTTTTGCTTTTTTTTTTTCCCCTAAAAAGAATCTCAAATTCTTGACAATCAAACTTAAATGACAGCTAAAATGGTTATCCTAGCATCATTTTCAAAGAAAACCTTGGTATTTCTAGCAAACTCCATAGCTGTGAAGTCAAGTCCTATAAACCCTCCTTTATTTTGGTTTAACTCCAACCCTGGACTTTCACATGGACAGCACTTTTAAACAACTGAAACATGCTAATTATAAAGGCATCGTGTTGATCTTATAATAATTTAAAAATCACATTCTTGACTGGGTTAGTGACATGTTTACCAATATATTGATATGTAAGAAAAGGTGTTGGAGTAAGAAAAGGATTTAGAAGAAATAAGGAGCAAGAAAATACCTGACTCTGTGTAGCTATCAAGAAGATTTCTAGGATAGGAAGGAAAATATTCAATAATATTCAATATTAAGTCTGTAACAGACTTAAAAGTACGTCTCTCAAGATTGAATGTTTCCTCTTCAGAAAAAAAGAAGACATATCTGAGATCTGCAGAAGTCAGGAGTGCCAAAATTATCATCATAACATAGTAAGCCTTAAGGTAAGATAGATTTGTATGCAGATATGTATTCCGTTTGAAAATATTTGCTTCAAAAGTTAGTAATGTAGATAACACAGAGTACCATCATTTTAAAGTTTCCCGACAGCTTATGTGCACAGTTTCTGATTGAGAAATAATGTGGATGTTTGGTTTCTTTTTAACTTGATAAATAAAATTTAATATCCAGAAACACTGTAGAACAGAGCCAGGTCTAAAAATATGGACAACTAAGAGATTTAAGTCCTGACATAAAGGGTTGGCACTCAGATTAACAAGGAACAAAGACAAGACTATCTTACTGCTGCCACTCAGACCTAGCTTGCTGGGCGCTGTTAATTGCAGCTTTTGAGTTTTATGAAAACGCAGAACATCAGTAGAAATTCAGTTTAAGTGTTATACATAAAAATGAATAATGTGAGAAGTTTTAATGTTAAATGGTATGTGTGATGACATTTACCAGCTCAGTGCAATCCAGCTGTGACTGCAGTCAATACAGTATGGGAACACAAGAAAAATAACACTTCTGCAACCAAAATCTAGCATGTTGACCATCTGTATCACAATTCCATTAAGCAAATAAATAGTTATCCTATTTAGAGATGAAGAGAATCTCATAAAGTTTTTACAGAATAAAAATGGATTTGTAAACCCTATTTTCAAGTAATCTGTTGAAAATAAATTTTCCTATTGCTTACTCCAGGCCTTAAAGATTTGAAAAAAACCCCAAAAAACAAAACCGAACCACCACACTCCCCCATCCCCCCCCCCAACCAAACAAAAAAATCCCCCCAAAACCCTCACACAAAAAAAAACCCCAAACCAAAATATTTAAAATCTGGCCCAATAAACTAAGATTCCTTAAATCTTTAAATGATCTATTTAATATTTCAATTTGACTTCACTTTTTTTTTTGTTAATAGTACCACTTGGGGTAGGCATTGAAAGCTCTTCCACAAGAGTTGCAATGGAAAAGCCTTAGTTTGAGACAACACATGCCTGCCTCAGGGGTTACAAGACAAATCAATCTATTTTTCTCCTTTCTTCCAAGGGTAATTGGCCTTTAAAATTACAGAGGAAAATAGGTCTTCATGTCAGTACAGTGCAGACACATACACAGCCATTTTCCATTTCTTTTTCAGTTTGAATTCTCAGCTGAGAACTAAACTTATAAAGGTGGGAAAATAAAGAGAAGATGAAGAGGAACGATTGCATCAGTTGAAATCCTCTCCAATAACAAGCAGCACTGCGACCAGCATACGAGTCTGGAATTTACTGAAACGTGCTATGAATAGCTGTCATTTCCCTAGTCAGTATTTTTTTATTCTCGTTTGTGATAAAATTTACTTGAATTTTTGTGACAGCCTGTACCACTGGCATTCACGGAGATTTGTCACAGAATTTAATTAAACTGAGAAGTTATAATTATTGCTTCATTTCCCATACAATCTCACAAAGTAATACTGATTTTTACCTCATTCTTATGAAATTGCCTTTTTCAAGCAGCAATTATATCCCTACAATCCTTATGCTGCGCTACACACACAATCATGTATAACCTCAGAGTTTGAATACTGTTAAATGGTATACAGCAAATTTTAACTTGGCAAATAAATTATTTCCAAGCACTGAAACTCAGATGATAGCCTTCATATTTTTCTGTTTGCAATTAAATGAGATTTGTAACATATTACTCATATCCTACTTCTAGTAAGAAATTCTCATGTGAAAATATTTTCCAGTGCGTGAAGAGAAGTAGTCAGCTAAACTACAGCTGATACACAAACACAGCAACACAAAGTTGAAAAAAGTCAAAGCACCTTCGTCTTTTAAAAACAGTACTAAGATCCCCTTGAAATAGAGTATTGAAAGTGTACCACTAAACCTTTACTGTGAACTTGCTCACTGGGAGTGTGGATACAGGTGTAAAGCAATTATTAGATTTGATATCTGAATGAACTCAGGTTCCCATTAGAGCTTGAATGCTTCAATGACCCTATTTTTTTTTTTCTTCCAATGCTCCCAGACCTGATCAACTTAATTATTCTGACTGCTCAAACATTTAGGACATGAACGTATGATTTGTTTTAAACCAAATGAGATAACTGAAAATACTTCATAAAATAACACAGAAGAACAAGATATGTGATGTGTCAAATCATGGTAGAACGTCAGGGCTAAGTAACAGTAACAAATAAAAAAAAAACCAAACAAACAAAAAAACCCCAAAACAAAACAGAAAAAGAGATCCACTGGAATAAAGCTACATTTATTTAGACATTTTCCCTTGAACTTCTAATTTGTAACCTTTATTGCATCTCACGTACGGTGAAAAAGATATTTCTTACGAATCAGAAGGGTGAAACAAATTTCAGAGAGTAAATAAACTAGGTCTGCTTCAGTAAGGAAAAACCCCAAGCCTCCAAACAGAGAGAATGTGCCTGTCCTTTCATGACTACACACACTTTAAGCAGTTGTCCAAAAGCAAAATTACATCCTCTAACAAAAACCATTTCATGTCAGAGAATACATTTGCTGATGTAAAAGATGTGTTTCCCTATTTTTATTATACCTACTATTTTACTGTTAAGGAAAAGTGTATTTGCAGTTTGAACAAATTTGGTCTGATGCTAATAAACCAGACTCTTCAAAAATAATGTAATTTAAAATGGCTTCCAAAATGTCCTATTCCCAGCTCCCCTATTAACACTACTGCTCTAACAATTTGTATTTGCTTTGAAAGTAAGTTGACTGTAAGGTTACGAACAGGACAAAGAAATAAAGACAGTAATAGGTTCTGAACTTCAAGTATACAAGCAGCCATAAAGTTAGCATCTTCTCATCTGAATGCATTTGTCTTTAAAAAGAATCAAACTGACATCGAAGTGGTCCCCTTGCCCCTTGCCTCCTTCCACTAATGATATGGAATGGCTGCTGAGCCTGCAATAAACGTGTTTATGTCCAGCTAGATTGCCATCATTTTACAATCTAATCTGATACTTTTAAGAAAGAAGAAAGTCACGAGAGACCAGCACCAGCTTGTGCTGAAGGCATTTCTTGACATCAGCCTTCACTTCGCACTTCAAATGGAAGTATTCGATTTGACAAAACATACTGAACGTCAAGAGAGAAGGCTCTTCACCTCTTCTCCAAAACTGCCTGATAGAAGTCAATACCAATTCCTTTACAAAGTTATACTCAAAACCTGACAGATGAAAGTCAAAGGGGAAGCTTTCTTGCTATTCCTTACAATATTTTATTAAAGGGTGGTGTAAGAACGTGCTTGCCTCAGTAGGATCAACCCCACCTCCACTTCTCATTTTTATCAGTTAGCAGTTTAAATACTGAAAGTTACCTCTCCCATGCATAGATGCTTTATTCTTAGCATAGAACATGAAAGTAATGAACTCAAAGATAGAGAAGGGAAAAAAAAAAGAAAAAAAAAAAGGAAAGAAAAGAAAAGAAAAAAACAAGCACTCTTTCCTGTAAAGCAGTATTTTTCAGAACAGGAGCTGAATAACACTCCTGAAAAGCCAGGATTTCCTGCTGTTTCATGTAAACTGGCTGCAGTAGTTTTTCTTCATACCCAGACAATTGACAACCCTAGTCAAAAGCAAACAATTTTCCTTGTAGCCTGAAAAAGTCTGTCTCCTGTATTTTTTATGCGTCAGAAATAAATTCCCTTTATATATATCTATCTAAAAAAATAACTCTGCAATAACTTGTAGTCTACATGTAAAATGAAATATTTTAAATAATACAATAAAGGCAGACTATCCATAATTATTTTTTGATTAAATAAAATATCAGCATTTTTTATTCATGGCTAGGTTAACATTTACAATTCAGCATTTTGCAATATTTAAATGGAACTGAATATGCTATGAGAAAACTTAAAACTACATCACTCCTGTATGACCGACTGGCACAGGCTGTAGTCTTCTGTGGCCATCTGCACCTTCATCGTATAACTTTAAAGAAAAGCTCCTGTCTGAGCCTGGCAAGATGATTTCATCACTACCTGTTACTTTTCTACATGCCCCACCTGAGACTAACTAGATACTGCATGTGACTTTCACTATAAATTATTTGCAACAAAGGCATATGCGGGTTATGTGAATGTGAAACTGCTGCTTATTAAAAGAATTCATACAGGAAAGTAATTTAGACTATACACAGCAGACTCTGACGTAAAATATATTAACTTTCAGGAATTTAGGAGTCTAATTTCTTTCTTGGCTGAACACAGAGCACTCCATTATGATTCAGCATGAAACCCTGGTGCTCACATAAGGCAGGATCTGACCCTTTATTTTCATATAAGGAATAAAAGCATAGAAGCAGTTAACGGTGTGAGGGGGCAACGAGTTTTCATTAAAGAGCTCAAAATAGTTTCTATTTATTAATACTTGTATCTGAGGAGTGTAATTTTTTTAAGGCTTCCTATGCTATTTCAGTAACATCTCTTTCAGATTATCGCAACCCAGAACCAAACACCTAATCACTCCACAATCCTGATGCATTTGGCTTGCAAAATTTGCCCATGGATCCCTTCCCCATCAATACCAGCTCCTCCTGACGTAAGCAAGCATCAAAGAAAGCAGGGCAGGGTAGCACGTGATTACAGCACATGCATCTGATGTTCAGATGGTTTCTAAGAACCTGCAAGTACTTCTGCAAAGACCGAGGGGACAATGATATTTAGATGCTCTGTTACTGTCTTCTTTTTAAAAACAGGAGATTTTAAACAGTTGTTTTTTAACAACTTCAGGGCTTTTGAAGACCATACACCAAAATATTAACTTCTAAATGAGTCTACCAAAATGAATCCTAATGTAGAAAAATAATGCAATTATATAAATGTGCCCACAGCTGTTCCAGAAGCAAAATACCTATATACACAAGGTAACTTTTGAGGTCAAGCTCTTCTGCCTTTCCCAGATGTAGAACTACAAACCCTTCCTTTACTAAACAACGAGCTGTGAAAGTGCTGATTGCCTGTATTATGTATTACGAAGAGGGCCCTAAAAAATTGTTAGAATCTGTATTAAAAGCAAGACCAGATCTGGCTCAACAGACAGTGAAGAAGACAAGAATATGTAGCAAGTTCTCAATGCAAGTTCTGTAAGTTTTAAGTAACAACATCACTTTCCTTTAAAAGTAAAATAAACAATACAGAGATAAAAAGAAGTTAAGGTTTTCTGACTGACTGAGATTTCGTCACTATTTCTACCAAAAATGCTCTTGAGGTCACCCAATTTACACAAATACCTTATTATAACCCACAAGTGTTGCACACTCTGGACAAATGGGAAAAATTGAAAACTAACTGGCATCTTTCAACCTCTCAATACCAGAGCTAGAAACGTTTATGAAATTACCACTTATGAAAGGAGCTCCAGATCAAGCAACATTTTGTTATATATTTGTATATTGTCTCTTAAGCACTTTTAGATTAAATTAATTTACATGACAATTCAAAGCTAACAGATGAATGAGTTAAACATAAATATTTATCCATGAGTTTTTTTGATTCAAAAATAACTATATCCAAATGCTAATGACATCATTCATAATATGAATAAAAACATTTTTACATACATGAATGCTAAGAAAGCAAAATGATAGTAATGTGCTGACTACACCAGTCCTTTGTTCATAAAGGAGGAAGGTCATGCATGAGGTTAAGTATGCTCATCCAGAAAGTTTCTGGCAATAGTCTGTAGTCTTTTCTCCTGGAGATCTTGCATGAACAGATTCCTCTCTGCCCCTTCTAGTGTTAAACAAGTTTACCTAGTTACCTAATCTTAATTACAGGACTGCTGTTTATGGACACCTACCTGTTTACTGACTTCTGCCACACAGCCTGGCTTCTCCTTCCTGCATGCAGCCTTCCTGCCCCACCTTGCTCACTGCCAAACTCTTACCTGTAGTGTTGGAAGAATACTCTTCTCCAGCTCCACTGAGTAGTGTGAGCTGCTCTTTTATGCTTTTAAGTCTCGCCTGGTTACTGAATTGTTTCCAAAGTTAAACTACTTCATATCAATTGCTCACAATCCTCCTGTGTTCTCTGACTGCTTTGTCAGTTATTAATTTCCTTAATACGTTATCTAGGAGTTATTCTTCCCCAACATACTAAACTTGGACTGTGTTAAAATTCTCTTTCAGGTTACACTGGTATCATACTCCAACTTCCACACTGACAACTAAAAATGAGCTGAATATTTAACTATGAAGAGGGCAACTGAGAACTACTGAGCAGATCTGTTCCAAGAAGGAACTTTCTGTACTTTCTCAGCTCTTGCACAAATGAAATACTATGAATTCTAGGTAACAATGACAACCATAAGGAATCTTGTATTTCACATTTTTTTTTAGCTAAGAACAGTCACTAGATGCTTTTGTCATTTATTTATGCTTCTATCAGCAATAATCTAAAGCACAACATACAACAAAGGACTGGTTAAGTACGTTCTGCCAGCAGATTACATTACAGGAGAACAGGATTTCCCATGATTGTAATTTCTTGGTTCCAACACTGATGAGGGAAAAAAAAAAAAAAAAAAAAAAAAAATGCAAACCAACAAAAAATTTTCTCTTAATTTTTC